>OZ018332.1:71997466-72262466 GCA_963969495.1 Ceratothoa steindachneri | reverse complement strand
ACGATATGTGGTTTCAACAAGATGGGGCGACACCACACACTGCGAAATAAACCATGGTAAGACTAAGTGCAGCTTTCCCAGGGCGGTTAATTTCACGTTTAGGTGACGTTTCTTGGCCACCACGATCACCTGATTTTACTCCTTTAGATGTTTTCCTTTGGGGATAACTTAAAGAAAAGGTATCGGTAAATAAACCTAATAATCTTCGAGAATTGAAACAAAACATCATTGAAGAAATCGAGAAGATCACTCCTGATGTTTTGGAAAAATGTCATGGAAAATATGGTGCATAGAATCTGCCTTTGTTTTAACAATAATGGAGAACATTTAAAGGATATTATATTTAAATAATAATAATCCAAGATTTCCTCTTTCCTTTTTCTATATCACCCACTTTTATAACTTAAGTAGTTTTTGCATTATTAATTTTTTTAGATATGAAGTAACTTTTGGGCCACCCGTCATATATTGATACATCAACGTTTCGATGGCCAAACCTCATCATCAAGGTAATATAAATAATTTAGGGCACTGCAATATGTCTAGCTTACTTTTGGGACATTTTACTTCTACCCTGTTTTGCAAAAGTTCTCTTACACTTTTTTTTATCTTTCAAGAGGTTTATGTGTGGAATAGAAAAAGTCTCGTCAAACAGACTTAAAATTATACTTTTCCAGCATGTGTGATTAAAACGTCTTTTCCATGTATGCAAGTGTGTGGAGATGTAAATGAAAAAATCCTGATCTCTTCTCTCCAGCGCGCGCGACACAACAAGTCAGACATTGCCAAGCGGCTCAACTTAAACCTTATGACCGTCCTTACAGTCGAAGAGGGGCTAAAGAAAGAGAAATCCTTAAAAGATTAACCTATTTCAGGTAAGGCTCAAGTTAAGAACAGTTTGGTTGAGAGAAAGGCCATTGAAAGTTCTCGAGAAGAAGACCATCTCAGTGGCCACGGAGTCAAAGACCGTCAAGGAGGAGGACAGTAAGAGGTTAAGTGCTTGGAAATGCCTCTGTTTACTAACTGTATACGAGAACAACGTCGGAAGTGTTATCGTCGCCTTCGAAATTCCTTAAAGTGTGCTAGATAGCAATCGAATTATCATTTTTTTCTCTGATGAGAAAACCTTCACGGATGAACAGGTCATAAACAAGCAGAACGACCGTGTGGTAAACTTCGGCCAGGATCTCTCCGAGATTCGCTACGTGTCCACGAGCAAGCACACAGCCTTCGTGATCATGCTTGGCTTCGTGGCTTTGAAGGGTTAAAAGATACCGCCGATATGGCCTATTCAAGAGACAAGTTGGCCACTAAATTATTCCCTTAGGTAAGAAACTTAACGTAGACGACGGACTGTGTCTCTCAGAAGGACGGGGCCCCACTTCACACGGCCAAGGCCGTGCATGATTGTTTGGGGTCAAACATGAACTTCTAGTCGAAGGAACTTTGTCCCCTGCAGCTGCTCAACCTCACTTCTCACTCGAATACAGAGTGTGAGTTCCTGTTAAGGTCAATGCCTACAAGGTCCGCCCCAGCATGATCAATGAGCTGAAGTCTTCCGTCAACCGCGTGTGAGTCAGCATGATGAAGGATTTCGTCCTCAACATGTGCACAACCTGGAGCGTGTACTTGCCGCCGATGGCAGCCGAATTGAATACAATTACAATTTAAACACATATATAAATGTGTAAAATAATAAAAACGTGTGTAAAACGTGTGCATGAAAACTATTGTCGTCTCTCTTAGTGATAGCCTCGTAACAAGTGTAATAGGAGATTTGCAATATCTGGCTGGTACTAAAAACTATGAAAAGGATGAATTTGGTCATTGAGGGGGATTAGCTTTAAAAATGTATAATTATTCAAGGAAGCTTTGGTAAGATAGTTTATTTGTTGAGGAAAATCATGAGAATTTATCAATATTTACCTGAGAATTACAAGTTTCAGTATATATTTTTAGTGTAGAATGGTCGGGTTTCGACAGCAGTAGACCTGCTCTGCAAGACCTTCCAAAGTGCTATTTGGTCTCCGACCGATGTGGAAAGAAGGAAAAGATCACGCGACCGCCTGCTACTTCTGCATGACAAATTTGACAGGCATCAATCACAAGAACAATCACCATGTTCAATACCCCAATGTTCCTTCTGTTATAAAACCAGTCCCACATGGCTCCGATCCTTCTGTTCCTGATCCTGATTTTATCATGGTTTCTAGCTCTGATTCTGAGGCTAGTGTCACTACTGATACAACTGAGTTTAATGCATACAAGCCAGAAGAGGGCGATCTGATTTACGCAAGCCAAAATCAACGATCTGGCACTGGACGTGAACCTTTTCAAAGAATCTACTTAGCTATTCTTTGAGAGAAATGTATGCTGGCACCAGTGACAACGTTCTATTGGTATCTGGAACGCAAAAAAGAATTGAGAAGAATTTTTACGTTTGCTGAAGCCTCATTACTGGTCTACTGCAAGAACATTGCTAACCTGCTCCACATAATGGAACTGAAGTATGATGATATTGAATGGAGATTTTTACTTGACTCATCTAATAGAAGTCTCAAGACAGTTCTTATTAATAACAGCAATAAATTTCCAACAATTCCTGTTCGACACTCAGCTGCAATGAAGGAAACCTGCAACAGCATGGACCGTCTGTTGTATACTCTCAACTACCAGTAACAAAAGTAGCTGACTTGTTTAGAACTTAAAGTTGTGGGAATCATCCTAGGCTTTTAAGGTGGGTACACAAAGTATCCATGATTTATCTGCTTGTGGTACAGTCGGGCTAACAAAAAGCAGTATGTCAGACAAGACTAGGCGTCAAGGCAAGGATTAGAACCCGCTTCTCACAACCTTCTGTCCCACCCTCTGGTTGAACCGAGCAAGATATTGCTTCTACCCCTACACATCAAATTCAGTTTGATGATGAACTTTGTCGAGGCAATTAACAAGGAAGGTAGAGGATTTGCTTTCGTCCGTCAGAAGTTTGACGAGTTAGCATGGAAAAATTGAAGGCAGGTGCATTTGAAGGTCTTTAAATAATGGATTCATCGACCACACCAGTTTTGAGGAAATATTGAATTCTGCGGAACTCTCTGCCTGGTTGTCCCTTAAGTGAGTCATTGTAAACTTCCTTGGCAACCATAGAAGCCCTCAGTATGAGAAGGCAGTTGATGAGTTAATGGAGAATTTCCGCAAACTTGGTTCGCGCATGTCAGTGAAAATTCACTTCCTTCGGTCCTACCTCGACTGTTTTCCCAAGAATTGTGGTGAGCGCTTTGACCAAGCTATCCGTTTAATGGCTGAAGGCTACTAAGCGCGTTGAGATGTCAAGTTTCTGGCTGACTACTGCTGTTGCCTGAGAACTGATTTGGTGTGTGCTAGGCACAATCAGAAGTCCCTGAAGAAACCATTCATACATGAGTAGCTTTTTTTGTATGTTGTACTCTTCTTGGTATTATTTAGAATATTTTGTAAACCTTATGTCTATAAACAGTTCAAAATTCACTATTGTTTGTACATTCGCCTACAAAAGAATCAGAATAGAGGAATTTATGGCATGTGCTTATATCTCCAAAACTTGATCTGATTAGATAAAATGAGCATATTTTCCGGATTCGGTGCAAAATGCTGGCCTAAAATCAGATATAATGTGCTATACCTAGAAAACAGCGCAAACCAGTTTTATTTATTATAATGCCATGAAAAACCAATCCAGACCACTTCCGACATCTTTTTCACGTTGCTCAGCGTGAAAAAACTTTAAGAGGCGGAAGTGTAATGTCTGAGGATTGAGGCTCATTTATCCATTCAGAGTTACTGGTGGTGGTAAATTTACTCTGTAATTTGACTTGACTTTCTGAAAGTACTCTCTCTGCTATGGTTTGAGACAAGGTCTTTGTTCTTTCAATAATTAAATTTTGGTGCCGAATAAACTGGCATTGTATTTGGCAAAGATTAGCCAGATCATGTATATACATAAAATAAGGCAAAAATATGCACGCATTTCGGATTCACCTGTCTGTGCATCCGAGTCTAACTTATTACAAAACTTGCATAATACTGCATCTAAAGAAAAGCAATGAAATGAATTAGTGACTACTAAGCGAATTACATATGTGCCATCATGAATATAACATCCTCGATGGATCCTAAAACTGAATTTAATATGTTGTATTGGGATGTCCATCGAGATCGATGATGACGGATGTTCCCGTGAGGGCATCAACCTGCACTAGGTTTAGACGGGTAGGAATTAGTGCAGTCTTCGGTCCCATATCTCGACCAAGGAGAGGAGGACCCTGGTGGCAGGAGAGGCTCGAGACAACCAGGCATCATCATCGGCTGCAGTGAGCTGCCGAGACACCGGTCTGTTGGTGCTCGCCTATAGGCTCTCCCGATCCTGGTTTGTGTTCGAGGTATCCTTCTTCTAGCCTTTGCCTAAAAAGGCAGAACCATAAAGGCAGGGGTGAGGTGTAGTGGTTGGTAGGCGCCAGGGCGTGTCCACCAACCGGTGGACTTGCACTTTAGTGTCAATTGCCTGCTTTGCTTGCCTTCTCACTTTGCAGCTTCTGCCGTTGACTAGCCGTTGTGGTGAAAAGGGAAGCCGAGTGCCTAAGCCTTCCCCACTCAGTACACAGCCATCCCATTACCAAAACTTCTGTTGTGCCTCCTCGTGGCCACACACGGTAGTCGGGGTTCCAGAATTTGGAGCAATCTCTCGAATCTCGTCTCTATAGATTAACAAGAGGAGCGGCTTCGCAACCCCTCTTCACAGGGAATCGCACTAATATAAAAGAATTATTAAAAATAACTTTAATAAAAAAACATAAGTCATAACCAAACTAAGATGAAATTATTATTCAAATAATAAAAAAAATCCCCTTTTTTAATTTATGGAGTTAGTGATGATAATATCAAAAAACAAAATGGTGAAGTTCAGAAATAAATATAAGTATCTAAATTTTGTGAATGTTTTAAAACCCAAAGAATTACAAATTTATTTTTATATTTCCTCTTCTATAACTATATTTTAGCAACGTGATATTTTATTCATACTCCCTGATTCATGGTATCTGTGGTGCTGCTTTTATTTACAAGTGTGCTCATGTCAAGATTATCAATCGGTGGTTTACTGTACATGTGTGAATGGCAGGGAACGAACACGCTGATGAGAGCGCCAAAGATTTCCCGAGGACTGGGTGACCAAACCAGCGTTTCGCTCTTCTTCACATTGACTAAGTGGCAGGAATCAGATCAGCCCCTCAAGCTGCTTGGCAATGAAGATTGGAGAAGGTTAACGAAAAATAATAATGTGTTGCCATTTTTGCCTAAATATTCGCTTGACCCCACCAAACAATGCCTCAACGCCACAGCTTCAAGTCACTTTCTATCATTTTAGAATTGGTCACACTCACGAAATGCACCGCTAATTGATGGAACGATCCCCTGAACTTTACTGCGATGTCTGCGTTGTTTCTCAAATTATTTGACACATTATTCTTGAATTTCTCATGCTAAGTAATTTAGGCGCATATACGCGTATCTGTCTTGGTAGCAAGAAGAGTTGGGTTGCTACGGATTCTCCCTTGTAGTCAGAACGGGTTCAGGAACACATATTTTGAACTATGTGATATCGCAGAGCGTCTTTTCTTCTTCTTATGGCTTTTTTGAATCCTGGTTTGTATACGTTTGTATAATTTGCTTTTAGTGTTGTTTGTTTGTTTTCATTTGATTTTATTGTTGTGTAAATTGCTTGTTTGGTATTTAATCTAGCCTAGTACTAGGTTATATCATGAAAACGCCTACTTATCTCCTAGTAGTCAGTCGCGCGATGGGCACAGAATAAATATTAGATATCAAGAAACATTTACTTTGTACGTGTATCGTCACTTTTCTTACCATACAACTATGTGCTCATTCTACAATGATGAGAAGAAGGAAGACTTAGCATTGCTCCCTGTCTTTTGCTTCATCTCATGATATGCATATTCACGTTCACAAAGAATACAATAATCAAGCTTTCCTCTTTTGCATCGCATTTAAAATATTTAGTCAGAACACTTAAAATATGAAGTAAATAAGTGGAGCGGCAGTCCCTTGAGTTTGCTATGCTGCTGGTTTCTAGTGTGGTGATGATTTTGTTGTTTAGAAGCGACAAAATAGTCTTCTCGTCTTTAGATATAAAATTTAATTCACTCACTTTTTCCATTTCAAAGAATCATTTGCCATTTTTCTATTTATTTTCAGCTTTATGATGCTTTTAAAAATACCCATAAATTATTTTATTACTTACTTTACATTCTTTAAAAGCAACATCTACTCTCTCGTTAATATTTTTCACCTCTAAGTAGGTCCAAAAGTGTAATTCATAATTATCTATTCTTTCTTACATATAAAAAAACGTTTTCCATTTTGTTTCACCTATGAATAATTGCCCCTATTTCCTATTCTATGAACTGTTATGGTTGCAATTCCATTCCAGATACACCACACTGGCGTACTTTTATCAGTACATGTGAACCAAAAGTTACAAAAAGAACAAAAAAGGTCTATATGATGCAGAAATGGGACATTTATAATCGAGTTTCAGGAGTTTAATTCCATATTTTCTTCCATTTCAGCAACGATTAAGAGCTTTTACGAAAGAAGATAAGGAAACACCTCTATCGATAAGCGCCTCCCCGGGATCGACCCCGGAATGCACATTCTCGGGTAAAAAGGAGTCGACAGAAGACATAATTACCAATGTAGCAGACAAGACAAATCAACAACAAAAACAGCAGCACAGCATATACCGGATGGTAGACCAACAGGAAAATATAAACAAGGATTACGATTTTAGGACTGGAAGTTGCAATATGATATCGAAACTTTCCCCCATAGCTGGAGAAAATAACACCCTCGAGAAAAAACGATCCATCCTTAAAAAACAACATACACAAAGCTCCATCTTACCAGAATATTCAAATCTGAAAAGTTTGGAAAATCTTCCCTACAAGTTTGCGGATTCTCGAGGTAACTTAGGACGAGAGGAGGACGCTTGGATGGGAAGAGATAGGCCCATGTGACACAGTAGAAGCTCATCAGTATACAGAGAAGCATCCCTTATAGATCTTTCAATAGAAGGTAAAAGAATTTACTCATTTTATTTTTAACTGAATCATAGGTATTCATTGTATGTCTCTGTCAAATCTATTTTGGTTGGGGAATACCAGCAAAATATTTCAATTGAAGAGCAGAAAAAACTGGTTATACTGGCTTGGACATTTAAATTCATTAGAAAAAACGAGGGGAAAAAAGGCATACTCAGAAAAAAGATGCTTAAAATCATTAAGGAAAACAAAACAAATCTTTCAAACCTAAAATATTGTAGCTGGAAGTATTAGGAACTTCTAGAAACAAATATTAACAAGTAGCAAAGGTTCTCAGAAGCACAAACTGCGGTCACTTTGCAAATACATCGTGACGCTATTGATTTTATTTTCATACAGTTTGGATCAGAATTAATAATATCTTACAGTATTGTACATTTAAGTATGCATGTCTTTGCATTATAAGGTTGTTTTAAAATGGTTTGCGATTATTAACACACGTGATAGGATACCCAACTGATTCTTGTATTTATTTATCCCCATTACATACATATATGTAGGTATGTATTCGTATCCAATAATAATTATAAGGAATATCATCCCACAGTCGAAGAGCAAATATCAGGAAAACGCAAACTCTCTTGCAGTAGAAAAGATGAGAAAGAACAAGTATTAATTGGTCAGAAAATGAATTATGGTATTGAGGGACTGGAAGAGGCTCAGCGCTGAATCTGGTAGGAAGGTGTTGCAGAATTAACATACTTTTTATCAAAGAGGACTGCAAGGTTTGGAATACATAAGTGTGATGTGCCAGAAAGGAGGAACTGTGGATTAGATAGAACAGGTTTAAAAAAATCGAGGCAAGAGGATACGTCGAAAGTTAGGGGTGAAACATAGAGAATATTTATATACATTAGAAACATGATTTTTAAGATTCGACTGACTCTCAAATGTGATCTGCATATTTTTACACGTCTGATAAATGGGAAGTCGAGCAAGGTTAAGGAAATAAAGAACATTTTAAGGCAAATTACATTAAAGAGAGGAGCCTCGAAGCACACATCAGTCCTTTCAAGGTTGAATTTGTTAAGGTTGCTCGAGAGCGATTCAATGACTTTTCTGTAAATGGTTAGAATATTTCTAACATTCCCAGCAGAAATGCTGTCAATTTAAAGATAATTCGTAAAGTTATTATTTCGGGAAATTATATCAAATATTTAGAAACAACCTTTATTAAATCAGGATAAGTTGTGGTTGATTCTAGACATGCACAGAAATTCGAAAGTGAAGAGGAACATTGTAATCGAGAATTTCAAATGCTTTGGGTAAATCTAGAAGTACATAAGATACGGAAAGAGTAGAAAACATCAGCTGCACGACGAAGGCAGTCAGTTTAATGTATATGTAGGAGGATTGATTTATGGCTTTGCTTTGCCTGGAAGACAAACCTGGAAACATCCTTATTGTTCTAGGATGATAATGTCAGCTTATTTCCAAATGATGATACAAACAATAAACCTCTTTTGTTTCACATAGTATCAGTCCTTTTTGAGAGCAAGGTCCACTAATAAATTATTATGCTTTGTCCTAGAAAAGTGGCACAACACCAATGCCGAGGTGTTCCTAGCAATCTCAAATTAGATTGAGAACATTATTCCATCTAGAATTTTTTTATTTTCCCCTTTTCACATTTCGTCACATTCTTTACAATTGCACTCGCACCTATTTTTCTTCATTGGCGACTAATTTCACAGGAAGGTCACCAAATGTTTTTTACTCATGCCTGGTCAAGGCCGGACTGAGAGTGGTCACCAACAGTTTCTTGACTTTGGCTGGAAATGATAGATTTTAGCATGACTATGTTCTTTCCACTCTTTATTCTTTTAACTTAGGGCACAATAGAAGGTCAGGTATAATATTGATAAAGTTGCTGCAGCTGCAGCTAGAATCTTGTGAATCGCGTGGTTTTGAGGGAGCAAAGTCTAGAAGAGAATCTGCGTCTATAGGAGCTTCGTTTCGCTTCACAAATTTCCTCACACATCGATGCTTAGAAGTTTTTGCAGGATATACCTTAAGTGTTATATCGCCTCTAATTGAGGGCAAATTGTTGTCACTCGGGAGGAGAGGGAGGTATTTAACACAAATGAATTATAGTCGAAGAATAGGAGGCAACTGAGTGTAGAGACTTGAAAGGAAGAGAGTTGAAAGAATAAAAGGTCTTTCCAATATAGAAGAAGGGGAAGTAATTACGAGTGTTAGGAAAGGGGAATTATCTACTTGCGAGGAATGAAGGCAGAATTTATCCCCGTCAAGATATCGACTATCAGGGAGGAGAAGAAGCAGAGAATTGGGGAGAGTGTGTGTGAAAGAATTTAAGGGCTCAGCTGAATTGAGCTTTATTATTAGACTTCTAGAGTTTAGTGTAGAGATGAGTAGCAAAGGTATTGGCTAGAGTCTGTTGCCCTTTCCATTAGGTGAGCAGATGAAGGAAATGGAAAGAGAAATCGAAATTAAGGGAAAGGGAAAAAGTTTGATATACATGGATTGACATAATCTCAATGAGACCCGATCGGAACGAGTTTTAAAAATTATTAAATTCTTTATTGGAGGCTGAGACTGTGCAATTAATGGAATTAATGCGAACTGGAGTAAACCTTTCTAGTAAAGAATCCTCCCTGTCTATGTTTTATTCCTATGTGTGCACAGCATCTGGCCTAAGCGAGCCCACTGTAATGTAAATCTACTTCACCTGATTACATCCAGTGCATTTAAATTCATAAATTACGCAGCATTCCACCCTTCGTCTTCTATGTCAGAAACTGGCCGATCCTAATCTTGAATAATTAATAGCGGAATTCATAATCCACTAACTGCCTGAATAAGAACCACTGGTACTCCTTGATCACAACATTTACAAAGCGGGATCGTTTTCAATGATGTCCTTGACCTACTGGACAAATTATAGAGTTCCTCTCATGTCAGAACGCATAGATTGAGGTTTTGGAACGGCCGTACCCCCGTAATCACAGCCTGACCCTTCCAACTCTTTCCTGATCTTCTGCACCATCAACAGATTGACATCTACGCACTCGGACATCTTTGTATTTGAGCTACCTGCTTGAATTCCAAGCAGACACATCTTGCTTTTTCCAAATTTGGTGGAGGCAATTTCAGTCATGCTATTGCTTCCTTCACAGACGATGCACCACTGGGTCTAATCTGGTAGGAAGTATCGAAAACCAACACCACAATATACACATGCGCTGAATTTAGGAGCAACCAATATATTGATAAATAAACGATGGCATCCTTGCCAATGCGGTAATAAGGAAATTAATAAGAATTCCTTAATCGGCTAGAAAGGTCTCGAGGTTCCTCAGGAGCGCCATCAATAGGAGTTGGCAACCAGCCATTTCTCTAAGAGTGAAATTTTAAGAAGTCTTCTCGTTTTCTCTTAAAGTTTGATCGTTTAACTCCTATAAATGACTTCTTGAAATATTTCTTTCTAGAAAAATGGATGGTTACCCAGTCTTATCTGGGTCGCGTTCCTAAAGAGGGTTGAGGGGCTCCAGTAGGCTTTTCTAGGGGATTTAGGAATTCTTATTATTGTCCTTACCTAACCGCCATATATATGTGTTTATGGCAATTATGTGATTGTTCAGGTCTTATTAGAGTAAGCTGCGAAATCTACTTCTCTTTATAAGAACCCTTTAAATATAAGGTTTTTAGACGACTGTTTTACGCATCCTTTTAAAAGGGACAAAACGAGGAACATAATAACGCCATAAAAAGCGGTGTTACTGCAGTTCGAGACGCCAGTAAACATACAATTAGCATCAGTTCAGAAAACATTATTACGTTATTAGAACCTGTGGAAACAAGGGAAAGGAGACTATATTAACTTCCTATAATATATGCGATATTGTTAGGATGGATTCAAAGCCAACCACCACTACCATTCAAAGAAAAATATTTTTAAATATCTTTCACTCTTTCACCGCTAAAACGAATCCATGTATTCATTATAAAATCTATGTTGTCCGCAAACCCGCAGTTAGAAAGGAATTTGGTTATAGTAATAAATCATTTTGGAAGAGAGAAAGATTGAGTGACGAAAAGAAAATAGAATTATCTGCTCAAAATTGCAGAAAACATGCAAAAATTTGTCATATGGAATTGTGTTTTGTCAAAATTAATTAGCATCTTTTTATCTCCTTTTCATATTTGATGTGAATAAGCTATCCTTGCAGATGTCAAGTATTTTAAACCTCTTGGCTTCTCAACACTACGGGGTGCAAGTTCCTGCGGAGGATACCTTGAATCGACTAAAACTCTGGCATTTGTATCGAAGAACGAAAAATGCACGATAAGGCAGAAGGTATGGTGGAACATTCGAGTGTATTTCTTGTTCTGAAAATACAGATGATAAAAACTGCAAAAAAACTATTTTACTACTAGCTTTTCATTAATTCTAAGTAAATATTTCTAATTTCAGATGTATGTGGAAGATCTAAAAGCTACTCCTCCAGACGTGATCAGCTGTTCCTCTACACCACCTTCTCCAGCTCCGAAGAATTTTAACTCCGAAATGTCTTATCAATGCGACTCACTTCCCTTAGAGCAACTTTGCGAGACGAAAAAATTTCCTCACAAGGTTCAAGTTCCCCTATCTCCCCCTCCAAAGAGGGAGAGTAAAGTTTAAAACTCTTCTCGATCTTATCGTCGCATCCTTTTCTTCTACTTATAATAACAACTTCGAAAATTAATGATTTGTGAAAAAAAGGGTCATTTAGAGTGAAGACAAAGTCTGCTGACCAAAAATTGGCATGGTCTCACTTATTCTGATTTATCACCTTACGACCGTCAAAACTATCAATAATTCCAGGACTAACCAGGGTGGGACCTTGGCAATTATTTCATTCGAAAGAAAATGTAAAACAACATACAAAAATTAGTAGGAATAGGCCAAATAGTTACAATGTTATTACAAAAACAATAAAAGCAAAACAGTGATCGACCTACCGACGACCGACATAGTGAGTTATAGAGGCGCCCGCAACTAGACTCGCACGCGATCCACATATGCATATAAGGTATTCTTGTATCGTAATTATATAAATAAACAAATTACTGTTGTGCACCATTTGTAATTAAGTATTTTCGAATGGTGTGTAGTTTATTACATCTTTAAGTAAGGCTAAAAAAAGGCTGAACCCCCTAAATGGCTTTAATCCCAGAGAAAAACCCTCATTACTTAATTTAAAAAAATAGTTAGTTTCATAAATTCAAGTTTTTATTTTACAAGCATAGGTATTTTGTAGGCTCCTTTCCTCTCCCCACTGTAAGGAATAAAATTCAATTTTAGCTAATACTCAAAGATATGGAGTTTGTTGCTTAAATTTTCCTTTATTTTCAAGGCGTGAATAAAATTCATAACGGAATGCATCATCCACGATAATATCACTTATTAATTCATAAAAAATAATCGAAAGCTGATAAAATTGTTAACATACTATTGAGCTTTACCATATACTATGCCTACGTAAATTAATATATGAATCCTGTCAGAACTTTTATTTTAAATACATTTGGCAACCATTAATAACCTAAGAATCGCTTGTACTATCCTTCTTAACGTTTCCGTGATAAATTATATTAGCATTTACTCATTAACTTTTGAGAATTTTAATACAAAACAAAGAGCTGAAAATTTGCTAATCCACCTAATGAAGCAAGATACATCCTACGGGACTCAAGAGCAAAAAGGACAATATATATTCGTCGTATCATCTTATGGCATACTTCAAAATGGGGCGGTCAAAATTATTTCTTTCTCAGAAATGTTCAGAAGTTAAAAAACGAAGTGCTTTCAAAATTCAAATTATGACTCAATTTTGGTTAATCTAAGTATGAAAAGTTCCGAAGATAAATAATTATTAATATATAAAAATATGAATTCCAACCATACATGAGATGAAATCAAATATGTAGGGAAAGACAAGCTAAAACTTGATCAAGTTTCTTACATGAATTCAAAAAGGAGGAGGAAAGCCATGTTTAGTGATTCATTTTAAGACGTGACAAATATTAAGAATAAATGAGCAAAGTTTTGGTCTAATTGCACCATAAAAATTTCTCCTACGATTTAAAAATTGTTTTGTTTTCACATAGATTGGCAAGAATAATTCTAAACGAATATTTTTATTTAAACATAAGTGGGATATAATTATTTGCATAAGTGTTATGCTTTAGGGAACTACACAGTAAAATTGTTAAAATAACCCTTCCTCTTGAGAACAGGCATGAATAATAAAAAAAGTTAAATAAATCATCAAAACGATTAAAACGGTGAAATTTTAACATTCAATAATGATACATATTCCTATGTGAATATTTGCTGTTAAAACATCAATATACCCATTAAACAAATCTATTATATGATAGGACCTAATTGTCTTAAAATGATTTTATACTCTAAATTTCTAATTAGAATGTTCTATGCAACAATTTTTATTTATTTGCTTTTTGCGTTTCTCGTAATTGTTCCTTCTAATGATCAACGGAAGAATAAGGAAAACATTTTAATCACTCCTAGTGCTTCTTTTATTTATTAATTCAATGTTAAACTTTTATGTTAATGTCACCATAACACTTCAGGTATCATGAAACGTAATAAATTAGCTCTAAGAAACATAATTGTTATTATATTCCAAATGGTAATTTCGTGTGCTTTAACAGAGTCAAAATTGTGTCGCCAAAACGTAAAACGCAGCAGTAGTCGGCATACAAATGTTCCCTCCATTATTCTGTAGGCACCTAATTAGTGTTAATAACTAGGTTAGTATTGGGACCAGTTCTGTTGCCTTCCTTTCTATCTATCTACTGTGTATTGAGCCCAATGCAACGAAAATACTTGTAAAAACAAATAATTTCAAAAATTGAAAAGAAATTACTTATCGGTACGTGTTATGAACTAATCTAGAATTTCTATACTTTGGAGATTTCAGTGTAAAGGGGCCTTTTTTTCTTCCTCTTGACTACTTTTCTTCTTAAATATGCATTTTCCTAATAATTCTTTGCTAAAAAAGGTAGAAAAACTTTATTTTTCAAAGAGTACGTTTAAAACTCTAAATTTTATCAAACATTTGAATTATTTGAAATTCGTTTTTTGTTGGCTTGTTAAGAGAATAAATTTTGAACACCAAAAAAAGTTTTAGATTAAAGATGCAATTGCTTAATATTTCTTTTATTTGTATCGCCGATCGGAATGTAAATTTTTAAATACGATGTTGGAACTATCAAACATAGAAAAAATAATTGATTCAAAGTATTGACTAATTGTAGTAATCCATAACCTCGGTGTACGCATTAACATATATATTGTGACCTTACCTTCATCTAGAGCTTTTACTTTGCAGCTTCTTTCCTTTCTTTACAATATAATGCATAACTCCATTTGAAAATATCTTATCTTTCATTCAAACCTGAAAACATCATCTTTGTTCTCTACCATATGAATTACTCTAGAATAATTGCACATCAAAGAGATCCTCTATGTCCCGTTCATTAGCTATATTATATGGAGTTGAAGAACTTTTATTAATAATGATAAAAAAGTAAAGAAAGAAAAGAAAGATAAAAGATGCATGAGTATAAAAAAAAATTATTCCTAAAAATAAGGCATCTCATGTTCTCTTCCTATTAAGTTTCCGAAAGTACTATGCTGCGTCATTTTAAAAGTGAGGGATACCTTTGTTTTTCATAGGTCAGTTTCTTACACTGATTCCGAAAATGATATCCATCATTTTAGAAATAGAACACTTTCTAGAAATCTTCATTTTGTGTTTTATTGTTAGCTAGTGATTCATCTAGTAACATACTTCAAGTGCTATATACAGGAATTATAGTTCCAGTAGCTCTCAAGAAGGGTAAAAACGCTCTAATAGGCTAATCAGCAATGAGTGGCTCAAGATTCTATAGGCACCCGCAATATGCAGTAGGCCAGAAGTTTGACGTCTCAACTGCCTGGAAAGCGTTCCTCAATTCCTCAGATGTCCTTGTGAAAATGTTTTCCCAATTCTTTACCCAAATATCTATAATTATCACCAAGATACTTCAAATAAGATTTAAGGTAATACATTATAATTGACAAGCAAGCACCTAGTACGCAAAAGGTTTTGCGAACTCTCAACTGTTTGATACTCTGGAATACGATGTCTGCATAAGAAGTTTACAGTGACTTGTTTCCGAGTCAGCCAAGCGAAGAGTTCAGTGGAGTTCACGGCTTCATCGAAATTAGTGTCCTTGGTGAGGTGTATTATATGAGAACCATAAAAGACACAAGTCTTCATGTTTACCACAGCATAGAAATAAAAACCTCTTTAGTAGAAAAGCGAAACTTAGACACAATTTACCTAGGACTACAAGAAGTTCTTTATGACAAAGGGTTTGATATGCAGAAGTGAGCGCATAAATTTATGCAGTACAACAAGATGGTGGGATTAGACTTTATGTGAGCCTCAAACATAAACTTGTCGTCTTCCTAGTATTATCACAGGCAAAAGAAACATGGATACTAGGTTTAATCACTTTGAAGTCCTAGGAATAGACCAACTACCTTGAGATATCCACGGATCAATCAATCATTGTTCTTGTAGTTGAGAGCAAACATAAGAAGTTTCATACTGGTGTGGTTTTCCCCCATTTCAAATAAGTGTGCGAGAAGAATAGAAGCCCATTTGTGGTCCTTATTTAGAAGAACTAGCATGAAAGTTCTAATCAGTGAGTCGATACCTGGACTTTTTTATTTGCGTGATATTTCCAACCTAGTGAATCAGTTAGGTCAGCGATGTTGTTTTAATAAACCATCGAAGACACCTCTTCGAAAGAGAGGAAATTTAGGATCTCTCCCATGAAGCTTGAAAACCAAAAAAACCCGCTGTTTCCAATGTCAATAAACGTAGCTGGTATTCATTTTGCTCGGCTGGCTGAATGCACCTAACTTGTCTATATGACCTCGAGTCGAATGACGATCTCATTTTGACGCCAGGTTCAGTATCCAGAAAACCTGGGGAAAATTGGGCTAATTTTAAGGATGATTTCAAGGCGTGGTGATGTACATGGTGCTATTCTTGTAACTATTCTCCCAAAAACTTTCTATACAGATAAAAAATAACAGTCTTTGAGGGATCTATTTCTAGCCTACACACCATCGCTACACCGAATCACATACTCTTCTTATTTTAGAGTGGAGTAGATGTGAATGGTGGCGGAGTTGCTTATACTACTGGCTCAAGATCGAGAAGCGTTTAATAGCCAAAGTTTGATTCATCACCATATAAAAGAGTAGATACGCCAAGCAGGCGAGGCTGTGTTTATTTAAACTCTAGCCACCCTGTAGGGAAAGAGAAAAGGAACTGTATAGAGGTGACCTGGAGGCAATCCTGCGTTGGAACCACACAACTTGAATGCATTCCACTTGAGGTTATGTTGCAATAGAATTTACACTTCATAACTGCTCGGGCTGTGGATGTCATGCTATAAAATCCCGATTTTCTGGGACATCCTCCTTCCACTCTCGCCTGGTCCTTCAGGGCAGCCTCACAGAGAGAGCGACCGAAGTGAATTGTGGTAAAGTTGGCGAGGCCTACAGCACAGGTCCTATTATAAAAGTCTTTCTCCCTTCATCTTTCAAGCGGTCTGAGGGAGCATAAGTCATCTGCTCCTGGTAGTTATTAACAACAATAACAACAAATTATACGAAAAGAATTTGAATTATAATCTTTTGGAGTCAATTCCTACATATATGTATAGTTTTAATTGAATTGTGATAAATTGTAATGCCTTTTGAATGATATCCAATTTACTGAACTTAATTTTATCCAATAAGACATTCAATAAGACATCAGGATTTTATTTTGAATTATTCGATGTTTATTTGAGCTTTTCTCCTTTGGAAAAAGGTGAATTTATCCCAACCGGATTAATAAAATTAACAACACCTGTCTTGATATTCTCACCTTCCTTTAATAAGTCGTCAATGTGATGAGAAAATTCATATGCTTCCTAAACAGCTTATAGCGCAAATCTATAACTATTTGAGCCATTTCAATAATCAGTATGTAAATATTCCAATGTATTTTACAAATAATGTATTAAAGTAAAAATCCCTATAATTTTTATTACCCTGGTTGAATTTTTGCAACTGAGAAGATGGGATGTGATTGGAAAGAATTTCTAGTTAATGAATCAGGTTAAAAAAAATATAGAGTATATTCAAATTTATCCATGCTCATTATATGAATATGGTTTGCTTGCCGATATCACCATAGCCCGAACCAAAATCAAAGAAAATAGGAATTTAATGAATTATTATGGAAATTTCATTCATGGAGAAAATTAGTAAAGCAAAGCTTACCAACTACATCTGTTTTACCTTATTCAATTACCAAAACTATTACAACTATGTACTAGTGCTCAACCTTTTGTAATCAAAGGGTGAATGGCCTGAAAAGAAAATGAAGAAACTCCATTGATTTAATTTGAAATATTTCCATTTATATGTATCCTCTCATTTAAATTCTCTTTTCATTTTCGAGCTAAATTAATTTTAACAGATACAACGTAATATTAAAGATACACCTAAATTTCTTCTTGAGGATATTAAATCCTAAATACAATAATTAAAAAATCTGTAACACAAACTAATATGGCAGATAAATTAAAAATAGTTAGCAGGCATCAAAATTCATAACTTTTGACAAGCTACTTTTTAAACACCATTTTCAGGAGAAAGTCGCAACTATGGTTATTAAAATTTGACTAAATGCAGGTTTACTGGAGAAGACAGGTTGTGCTTGAAAGGGACAGAACTTCGAAATGGCATTTAAAGCTTTTTAGTACGTGTTTTCTCTTATCAATGGATAGGTGCTAAAAACAATATGGAGCTTCTTGACGAGTAATCGAGTTTTGTGTAGCTAAAATTAAATAATACCTTGCGAAGAAGAAAACATTAAATGATCCTTACTAAATAAGTTTATCTTTATACAGCGCAGAATACTTGTAATATTGGTAGTAATATTAAATTTCTTTTTATTACTTTGATGAATGATAAACGATGAGGTTTAGAAATAAATATACGCTGCAAGATACATAACACACCTTAAAGACCTAATGAATATATAGGATTATGTCTAAAATTTAAAATAAAAGCTTGAAAACTGGGAGTTCTTTTCAGTAAATTTCTTCCCTGTTCAGCTCGAACGAATCCGACGATTTATCATCTTAGGTTGCTTTGACGACAGCAACATTCTGTACGCTTTTTTCATCAACCTCTAAAAATAAATTGAAAATATAGCGACTGCGTCATCAAAACTGAGATGGCCGATAAGTGTCATAATTTTGTAAGCTATTCCTTTCACATATCTGCCTCCCGTGCCACATTCCATGGGAAAGCAACCTTTACAGTCGAAAAGTTTAGTGACTGAGCAGGGTTTTGATATAAAAAATGGCTATTCTTCGACATGCCCCATATTTTTTCAATTATTCCTTCCGCTTCTCGTTGCAACTTTTTGCGTTGATTTACTTGGAAGGAGAGGGAAGAGATATTACAATCTGTTAACGTTAAGGCGACTAAATAAATAGAAAAATTCAAATTGAAAACTTTTACTTCTTTAGCATATCCAAAAAACCCTTCGAATTGTGCATTGCAAAATTACTAAAGTGGAAACTTAGAAAATTACATGGGCCTCTAGGGACCGAAGAGACTAGAGACACACCAGGATCCAACACCACAGTGCAGGGTAGTTAGATTAAACAAACAATGGGCAATTGACACCAATACAAAAAAGGAAAAAACACAAACAAAAACAAAATAAGAAGGATAAAAACAAGAAAAGGAAGGAAACACGCTCCAACGATGAAGGAGGCCCGCCCGGAACACTTCACCAAAGTGTAAAAATCAGATTAATATCGATGACAACAAATGGGAGTGATATTAGATATTAAGCTGATAAGAACATATTTTACTTTTTACCTGAGAATGGTACATATATATATATATATATATATATATATATATATATATGTATATTTATATATACATATATATATATATATATATATATATATATATATATATATATATATATATATATTAAGATTGATATATACAACAGGTATAAATTTAAAATTATATAAAAATAGAAAAAAATATGGACTATTCAACAAAAAAACATTTAAATGTACAGTTATAATCAGAAGTAAAGATTGGAGTAAGAATGAGTTGGGTTTTGAATATTGTAGTGCCCTGTAAATCCTTAATAATCAGAGAGAGTGCATAATTGGTTGGCGAGATTACTTGAATAGGCAGAGAGTATCTTTCAAGGTTAGTTAAAGATAAAATAACAAAAATAAAATTTTATTTACAAAGATCAAAATAAAAATAATAATAGGAAAAAGTGAATTATTTAAATTTAAATCTTAATAATTATTATGAGGAGGGATTCTCAAATAGAATTAATTAATTAATGTTACTAGTCTCAGATCAGAATGGCGAACTTGATAATACTAATAATCGAGGAGGTTTCATTCCCACGGGTCGGTGACTTCGAGAAAGGCCCTTTTTGCGATTAGGCGTTTGGAGAACGATCTGATGAAGCAAATGGGGCACGGTCTGATAAGAGAAGTGGGGCACGGTCAGAATGAGGCAGGTGGAGTACGATTCGAACCAAACTTTCAATAAAGATAGCCAATCTTCAAAGATGACGTTCGACGGGAAATGTACGATTACTCGTAATTCCACTGGAAGAGGAAACTTCTTTTCCTCAAAGGTAATCGATGTTTTTTTTTTCAGTTTGATTAAACGAAGGGAGACTGTTGGGAAAATTCAAAGGATTGCCGTTTACAGAAGCTACCAATTGACTGGGATAGAATACCGGCGGAGGAGGTTTTGCTGTCTGACGAACGCTCACGTGACTTACTTAGACTTGAGACGATGAGGACAGCTGTACTCCTTGAACTACAGAAAACCCCGAGTATTTGTATGCCTGATTCTTAGGGGGACGGGGGAATTTGGAGAAATGAGTCACAAGCTATAGACATCTTAATCCGCAGGCGGAGTAGATTCATCATTTAACAGCAAGGGGCGATACAGAGTGGCTCTTCCTCGCCTCGTTACAGGGGGGAGGAGGCTTGGGACGAGTTCGCAGGATTGGGAAATATTTCCCCAATGCGTTCAGGAGTCGAAATTTTGTTAATGTTTGAACAGGAAGTGACGTCGTCCACGAGTGGGCACCATCGCACGTAGTCTCCAATAAATTGGGGGGAGGGAGTCAGAGGGTGTTCTTTTACAAGTTTCAAGGGTAATGTTTTATTCGGCTATAGTATAAGCATAATATGCTGTATTTAAAAAAATATATAAAGAGTAATACAGTAGTAATAGCTATTATTTCACCTATATTTTGTTTTTGCGACCTGTACAGCAATGACAGTTCTTTTACATTCTACATAGATTCAGCACTAATTTGGTTAAAAATAAACTGTAGAGCTTTTTAGAACTTTTGAGAATTTTTTATATGTTTGAGGAATTTCTAGAACATTTTGGCAACGTGGTTGACTGTATAAATGCAAAGAATATGCACTCACCAGATCAGGTAAACTTTAGCCGTCACAGCGCAGACATCGTCACTCGTCATTGATAGTAGTATTCGTGACGCAGGCAGCAAGAGGTTGTAAGCATCCGACAGACCCATTATTCTATGTCTGCAGTGAACTTATTAAGACAAGAGCCAAAGGGTACTCTGTAGAGAAATCTGCTAAAATATGTGAGTCCTACTAGGGATATTTTGGCATGCCAGTAGGAGATTAAGACAAACCTTGGGCACCTTATTTCACATGCGAGCTCTGGATTTTTTATTTTTAATATTTCTAATAACACTAAGTGAAAGTATTTGTATATTTATACTTATGTTTTCAATTTGTTTTTATAGGATGGAACAGAAATTCGCCATCTTACGAACAAGGAGGGAACCAACTTACCACTCATGTAATTGTTTCTTCTGCATAGTGAACCTTTTTAAACACCTATTGCCCCACTGCCACTTAGTTCTGAGCTCCCCATATCCACGTCTCCAAAAAGAGAACAGCAGGCTTTAGAAAGGCAAAGCAGTTCAAAAGAGGTTGGAGTTATTGATTCAGATTACAAAGGAGCAACTGAGGAGATAAATCCATACTACCCAAACCAAAAAGATCACAATGACCTTGTCAGAGATCTTGGCCTCACAAAGTCCAATCCCTTGCTTGTATCTTCAAGACTCAAGCAGTGAGATTAGTTTGATAACAGTGTGCAAATATCAGGTTAAAGAAAGCCTCACCAGTGTTTTAAAACTTTTTTACACGTCAAGATGAGCATTACCTTTTGTCACAATGTGATCGGTCTGTTTGAGGCAATTGGAATCGCCTGTAACTACAACAGGCGGCACCTCTTCATTGACAGCTCGTCCAGGAGCATCAAAGCAGTGCTGCTTCATAACGAAAACATGTATCTATCCCTTTCTCTTGCTTACTCGGTCCAGCTCAAAGAAGAATCCAGCAGTGTCAAGATCTTGCTAGATACATTGAAATATGAATAGTACGGTTGGGAGGTTATCATGGACTTCAAAATTGTGGCTTTACCAACTTTCCTTGTTTTCTTTGCTTTTGAGATAGCATGGAAACCGTGGCACACTAACATCAGCTGGATTGGCCACAATGAACCGTGTTTAGTGTGGTGAGAAACAATGCCAAATGAGGGCCTTTGTTGGACCCCCGAAAAGTACTGTTTCCTCCAGTGGGCTTAAAATTTAGCCTTATGAAACAATTCGTCAGAGCTCTAGATAAGGAGTCTGTAGCTTTTAAGTATCTTCAAGATTTCTTTCCTAAGCTATCTGCGGCAAAAGTAGAAGCCGGGGTCTTTGACGGTCCACAAATAAAAAGATCATAGAGTGCAAGGAGTTTCCCAAAAAGCTCACTAGGACGGAAAAAGCAGCGTGGGAGAGTTTTGTGATTACCTTCCTAGGTAATCACAAAGCCAAAAACTATGTAGAATTTGTTAAGAACTTGGTGAAAACCTACGGCAAGATGGGTTGCAGGATCTCCCCGAAAGTCCATATCTTTGACGCTCATCTTTATAAATATAAGCTTAAATCACGTTAAACTCCTCAATTCTAATATTTTAATTGTCTCATTTTTTTTATTCTAGAATTGGTATATTTCATATAAATATAATTATCCTGGACACAAAAGCAAAGCTTGAAATAAATAACAGTGTATTTACATGTATTCTCGACACAACCAAATATTAAATAACAGTTGCTACCTGTAGGGAAATCGTAACTCCCCTGTTCTCTCGCGGTGGAGTCACGAGGCGATTACCGCAAAGACATCCGGCCCCAGGCAACATCGGGTCAAGCGCGTAACCGCAGTGCCGCACCACTCGTCGCTATGAAAGACCTAAATGTCAAAATGCAAGATCTGCGCCAGGAGAGTGAGATTCAATTTCACGTCAAGTAAGAAATTGGAGACGTGTTTCTCCAAAGCTCGAAGGCTAACGAGCAGCCGATGTAAGACTTGGTGAGAAAAACCGTTTCTCTCCTTAGTTGAAAACCTGTAATCTGGGTCAATGACTTCATCCTCTTCTGAACTGTCTTTTCTTGCTTAAAATCGCGGCTCTCTTTTGGATGAGTGGGTACGTGGAGCTAAAAACTGTCTGGCTGTGGTGTAATAGATGACCGAAGGTCTGGATACATCATAACAGGTGCATTTTTGCCTGCTCGACGTTTGGAAGGGTTCACCATGCAGAATAAACAATTGTTTAGGTGGCCAGTTGGTTCTCTCCAAAATCGTGCGATTGCAAAATTATTATAGCTCTCTTTTCTCCTCTGTACCATCCGGTAAAAAATCAAATGAAAACATACATTTAAATATACAAATACTTTTCACTTAAATATTGTTATTGGAAATGCAGAAAAAAATAAAAAATACAGTATACAAATAAACATAACGCATTATATACTTATATATATATTACCTTCCAGAGTTCTTTTTCAGAGCTCGCAGGTGAAATAAGGTGCCAAAGGTTTGCCTTAATCTCCGACTAGCATGCTGAAATTTGCCTTGTAGGCAGATCACTCTAGAGAGTATCTTTTCTCTCTTGTCTTAATAAATTCGCCGCAGACATAGAAAAATGCATCTGCTGGATGATTACAACCTTTTGATGCCATGTGTGAGGAATGCTTTAACAATGACGAGTAAAGATGTCTGCGCTGTGACAACTAGAGTTAATATGATCTGTTGAGTAGACATTCTTTGTATTTATATAGTCATCTACGTTGCCAGAATGTTTTAGAAATTCTTCAAACATAAAAAAAACTCGAAAGTGGTAAAACTCTACAGTTTATTTTTCAACAAATTAGTGCTGAAATATATGTGGAATGTAAGAATACTGCTATTACTATCCAGGTTGCAAAGAACAAAATATAAGCGAAATAATAGCTATTACTACTGTTACTCTATCTTTAAATTACAGTATAGCATGTTTATACCATAACTTTAGTTTCACTTCTTTGGTTTTACTTGATGCGCCCTAAACTTGTTTGTTTTTAGGATTTTTAGGACTCATGTTTATTTGTTGTTTTTTTGTTAATGTGTGTGCCTAAATTGAGAAGCTTCTGACTTTAATAGAATAACTGAAGATGTTCCGATGTGTGGAACGTAACGTTTGACAGAAATAAATGTCCTTTTCCATTTACTCGTGGGTCTTCATTTTCCTGGTGATATATAGAAATAAATGAATTCTATGGGGAATGGGAAGCAGCAGAGGTGGTAATATTCAAATTATAAAATTGCAGGGCTTTTAACTATTAGGAAATATGTTTCTGTTTTTAAAATAAAACTGAAATTAATTAGTTTTGGGTGCCTCTATAGTAAAAAGCGGGAGATAACAGAAATATTTGAAAGATAGGGATTGTTTTTGGGGGAGTGGATTTGGTGTGTGTAATTCGTGGGGAATTATAGTTGTAGTAAAAGTGAAAATGAGCTTGTGTCAGAGTTTAAAGCGGGGTTTATAAATCTAATATAAAGAGATTCCGGTGTACGTAGTTGGTTTTCTAGTTTGCTGTCTCTTTAATTAAAAAATCATTTAAGTTTGGTTTATGGTGTTGATGTCTGTTTTTGTAGTGTATTCGGATATGGGAGAATTCTGGAGTAGTGTTGCTGATGCCTAAATGTGTGAAAATACGGGTATGTAGTGTACGCTGTGTTGATCGTAAATACACCTCGGAATTACATCTCGAGCACTTGAATTCATATATGATTAAGGATCGAAGCACCGTTGGTATGTTGTCTTTAATTTTAAAAAGATGTTGTACTTTGCTGCTTCCCATTTCCCATAGAATTAATTTATAAATATCTGATAACTTATCTAAAAAATTCTTATGTTTGTATATATAAATATATATATGAAAATTTTGTTGAAGACCATTTTGTATTTCGCTTTAAGCAATTTCCTTTGGCAACTTTCTCTTCTTCTATCTTTTTTATTCCATCTTGTAGATGGTGGATCACTTGTCCTGTATTCATCTTTTTTTTAAATGAATGTATTTGTTAAAAACCAAACTAAATTGCTGGCTTTCGATCTTATTTGCTCATCTTTGGAGCGTTTTGATATGTTATTGCCTCCTGAGGATCTGACAGAATGAAAGAAATAAAAGGAAAAGACACGTGAGAGACCTAGAACAGCTCTTCTGCCCCTTCCTCCGCCCCCCTTGGCGATCATGGAGCGACCAAAGAGAGCGAGTGGGAGGCTCGGTAATCCTTTATAGACCCCCATAGTTACACTGCTTAGATGCTTGAGGTCATTAACAATTAGTGCTACTGCAAGCTCCCCAGATTGTTTTACTTTTGAAATGAGCATAGTTTGATTATCGATAAGGAGGGCGCGCATACAATCCACCAAAAGATAAAAGTACCCAAGAAAGTCAGTCCCTACTAATGGAAATGTGGTGTCCGCGACCACAAATTGCCACCTAAATAAACGGTGAAGGTTAGTAATAACTATATCCGCGTGGACTTTTATTTTACCACCATTAGCCGTTGTAATGTTTTTACACAGATTTACGTAATTGACCCGTTCGCACCAAATTAATCGGAATTATTGACACACTTGCCCACGTATTTTTTGTTTCCTGCAGGAGGAAATCAACACGATCTTCTAAACATTCATTGGGCTGCAGTATCCCCTTTGGTTAGGAGAAATGTCATTAAAGAGCAAGAACCAACCTTTACTCACCATCTAATCCTATGAAAATGGATCTAATAATAATTATATCATATTGCCATACTCGTACCAATTAATTAATTTTAAAAAGTTGCCAACAATATCAATGTTGCCTTTCATTACGAAAAAACGATCTGAAATAGTATGTCTAAAAATAGATCCACCGATAAAGAAAAGAGGGTTTATTATGTTCCATGCAAAAATTTGCATTGACGAAAGAAGCAGATTCTCGAAAGGAATGATGTAACACAAATGTGACATGCGCCGTGGAAGCCTTTCATCTAGAATGTTTCTCCACATGACAAATGAAATCCCTTCAATTGACATTGAGAATGCAAAGTTAATTTATAATTCTCCCAATTATATACAAAGTTGTCTAATAAAATCATCTCTCATAAAGGAAATTCCCAACCTAAATACTTCCGATGGGTAATTTAACACTAATCCAATGATAAGCAGAAGATTCGTCCTTCTCTGTTTAAACAGGCCGCTGCTCCTCCCTACTGGCCCATCTAATTACATTCCGACTTCTATATTTATGTGTTCTTAGGCTAAACATCTCTTTGTATTCATTAGTTGAACAGCGATTAAAGATCAAGCGTTCTTCTGGCGATTTGCCCTGTAGTCATATAAGCGACGAGCGCTTGATGACACAGGTTTAAATCCATCTTCTTTATTTATTGTAATATAACGGTTAAATATTTTGCCCTATCTTTCCGTTTTCTACATCTTCCAATTTCATTTCTAAACTTTAATCGGTTTACGTAATATTCTCCTTAGGGTTTTTACGGGTATTACGTTTAGTTGAATAAGAATAATCCGCTTCGTTTTCCTTTATTTTA
This sequence comes from Ceratothoa steindachneri, assembly GCA_963969495.1. Lineage (NCBI taxonomy): Eukaryota > Metazoa > Arthropoda > Malacostraca > Isopoda > Cymothoidae > Ceratothoa > Ceratothoa steindachneri. The sequence continues at coordinate 72,236,217 of OZ018332.1, read as the reverse complement.
CAATGTTTCGAGATTACTCGCTCATCTTCATGTATTGACACACCATGAAATTAAAAAGGAACTTCAATTAATTAAAGAGGATTAAAGTAAGTTCTGACATTAAATAAGAGAAGATTATATAAATTAACTTAGGTAAACGGAAAAAGTGAGGCAAGACCCAACACAAACACAAAATTATATAATAGGACTAATGAATATGTGACAAAACTTTTCATACTAAAGGCATTATCTAGGCTAGAAAAGAAGTTTATTTGTTTAACAGTCGAAAGAGGGTTAAAGATCAACTCTCTATTCAAGACGTAGCTTCAGTCACCGAGATCAGAATCTAAAGTGCGAGAGTATAGGGAAGACTTAATGAGAAGAGATTTGATGGTGGATGCCTTATAGAATTTGACGCAGAACCGAAGCAGAATCTTGGTTAAGGTAGGGCGTTTATTTTTAATGCTGATTGAGGGAAGTTTCGTTTTGATGGGCATCAATTATTTTAAATTATTAAGAGAGATTTCAGTCTTACATTTAATGACCTGGGAGTTTATAGCCGAATTCTCCTTTATACTCAAGGTTTTGCCAGTTCTGTGGCTTATTTTCATGTGAGAATTAAACCTCGCTCAGAGTGAACGGGTAGTGCTGCTGCCTATATATGTTCCGTGGAGACACCGCGGCGGAAAAGTGAATAGGTAAACAACGCTACTGTCCAACCCTCGAGAAATCTTATCTTTGGGTGAGAGAAAAAGAGGAATTCGTTTATTTAAAAAAAAAGATGATCTTATAATCCGTCTGGGATAGGCTGAATTTAATACTTATATGACTCTCCTTTTGAATTCCGGATTTAAAGGGCCCATGTCAGGTACTAAAAATATGTCCTATCCTTTGTGAGGGTGTATAGGCAGTGTATATGGAGTGAAATTTGGAAATTTGTCTATTATTGTTGGAGGGAAGCTGTTCTTTAAAGATAAGTTCTTAAGGAAGGGAAACTCATTATAAATATGTACAAAGGATGACGAGAGATGGTATCTTCTGTAGACTAGAGTGATAATAACAAATATTTTAAAATACATATCACAGAATGAGAATTAATTAATTCGCTTTAAAATAAATACTATAACACACTACGCTACCAAGGATACCTTATCTCTTCATGCTTTGTACATATGTACAATGTGACCGGTTTATTTTCGCTGCCACAACCTTCTTTTCGGGATAACGAACCAGTAGTTTTCATCTATTGGTTTAAGTCATAAACACTTCTTAACCCTCCACTCCTTACTCTTTAAGACATTGTCTGTCCTGACCTACGTTATTCCATGAAGAGGGCTTTTATAATAATGTCAAAAGCGCTCGAAATCGTTTTCCCATTTTCCTTGTGGGTGTTATTTATCAAATCTCTCTCTCTCTCTCTCTCTCTCTCTCTCTCTCTATATATATATATATATATATATATATATATATATATATATATATATATATATATATATATATACATCTATATATATATATATATATATATATATATATATATATATATATATATATATATATATATATATATATCTATATATATATATATAATAGCCTTTTCCATGTAATTAATTAATAGCTATGTAAAATTAAATGAACTTATAGTCAGTTGACCTAAAAATTAGGAAAGATGGTCAAAAGTATTTAAAGAATAACGGGAATATTTCCACATGATTATCCCATATGCCTTTACCACTTAGCGTTTTTAATCTTCCCAACAACAAACTTGTCCAATACTAATGTTACTTGAAGACTTTGAAGGGATTATCATCAACCCACATTGAGCTTATAAGTCATACATATATGCAACAGAAAATATATTATTAAATAAATAATAGCATAGGTACGCTTCGTTGCTCTTGATAAAATTCCTGGCCTAAATAAATACAGATGCATATTGTTTGAAATTCTTATATTGTGCCCCCAAATAGCTTTACTTGCTGATTATTATTATTTGTGCTGAAGGGAGATTAAGGAGAGTTGCGACCTCTCCCTATTATATAATATTATTTTCGTGGTGTGACATTATATTATATAAATACCATATTATATCTATGGATAAGGGACAATAACTTAAAGGCGGGCGAACCGACAAAGGGGCGCAACGCTACGAGTTTTGATGCGCGGAGCAGCGAGGATAGAGTGCAAAACGAGGTCAGGTAAAATTTAGGCAATGGCACAGCTCAAGTTTATTTAAAGAGGCATTACAAAAATATAATTTTATTTACATAAAATAAGAGAATCAATGGGCAAAATTATATTGGTTAATGAGGGGAGGAATTTCAGAGTTATGCATAAGACTCTGAAGTTAGAAATTATTGCGTTACAGAAGGAGACTATTCCAATAGGGAGGATTAACTCAAACGGGTTGCTGATTGCTGAAGGGAGGGAGAGGTTGGCTTATGGAGGATTCCGGGTGAGACGTCAGGGTAAGGTTTCATGGATGTCTCCTGCAGGCAATAAACGTGAGGGCGAGGGCGAGGGCACTCGGAGCTTCTGAGCGGGAAGTTAACGTGATGGCGGTTCTCCAAGGGAGAGAAACGGTAACGTCCGGTCCAGGAGAGAGTATTTCGGCCACCTAAAGACGAGGAGGGAGCGAAGAGGGTTTCTACAGGAGTTGATGAGTCGAGTCGGAAAAATCGCTTGGTGACGATCGTCAAATGGAAATACCTCACTGGCTGGGCTAATTCCAATGACACGACAAGTTCAGCCGTCACTTTGCTTCGTTGTTAAGCACCTGATTTTGAACTAGGGGAAAATGCTTTTTCGATCCTGGCGGGACTCCACAATTCTATATCTCCCACCTGGAAGACGAGCCCTATATATTTGAGGCTCCCACCGCAGGGGTGGGGGAAACATGTGGTGTTTAGCCAACGCTACTCTCAAATGTCCTTGAACCTTCACGCCCAGGCTATTCTAACCCGCGAAAAGGGTGTCCGGGGTGGACGCCGTTCGAGGCTACCACTTGTGAATGGGGGGAAAGCGAGGCTTACCAATTTAAGCCTAACCAAATTCTAGAATTTTCTTCCACGCATGGACGTCACTTCCGTGCTGGAAAAGAAATTCCACTTGGAATTCCCCCACAATTATATTAATCAAAAATATCATATTATATCATATCATATACATACAATGCGTAAACTTTTCACTGCGCCAGCCCTGCAGTTTACGCGCACGCGTGAAAGATCATTAGTTAAGAGAGAACAACGTCATCGCTAGAGGAACAGATCGATCGTCTTATCTATCACTATATACCTTTAGAAAGGGATTTAAAATAAAAATATATATACATTGGTTTGGATGGACTTTTGTAGAGGGGAGAGAGGGGGGGAACATATGGGGGCAGATGTGGGAAAGAGAGGGGAGATAGAGGGTAGAGTTGTTGGAGATAATTTTTTCTTTTAGTTTGCAAGTTCTCCGGTAGTGGAGGCAAGGATGGGATGATGAGAGTTGAAAGAGGTGGAGGGGATTGGAGGGGGAAGAAGATCGGGATTGGTAGAAAGGAAGATAGACATGAGGAGGGAAAGTGTGTAGTGTGAAGAGATTAGTGGTGGAGTGGTGATGTTTAGAGACGAGGAGAGATTAAGGGAGGGTTAAAAGGAGATTTTTTGATTCCTATAAATGGACAAATGTTCAAACACACACACGAGGAGACAGACACACTTAATTTTTATTATATAGATGAATAAATTAACAAATTTATTGTGTGTACTATATAAAGTACCTGAATGATTTTTTCTTTTTGAAGTGGTTTAAAATAAATTCGCACGCATTTGGACTCTAGAAGCGAATAATTTCTTCATTTAGCTACTAATTTCTTTCAAATTTAAGCATGCACTAGAACTCATTTATCATTTTTAAAAGCTGCCTAAACGTTTATACCTCAAATGTGAAATGGAAAATAGTCTTCATTTTATAGCAATTTATATAAATTTGTAAAATTATGTTTCGTAGTTTTTTCGTTGTTAAATTTAATTTAATAGCAAACTATTGTGTTCTTATTCTAGCTTAGGTTCACTTATTCTTCATTTGACACATTTCTTGTGATAACTCGTTATAATCTGATTATTAAAAATATGAAGATTTTGCCAAATAGAATCACATAAATTTAAAGTCAATGTACTAGCTATTTTCGATATTCTGTGTCATATTCAATAGAAAGATTGAGTTATTTTACTGCATTTACTTTCCTTTTTAAGAAAGTTAACATTTAAAGAAATAATAAATATTCTTGAAGAAGAGGATTATGATGATGTACTTGAAATGATCTATATTTAGCCCTTATCAATAGCGTTATTTTATATGATATCAGACTGGATTGTACTAATACATAGTAAGGTTAATATTTACTAATTAAAGCTGAATGCATAAAATAATGTTTGGTGGTTTACATTAAAGGAATCCTGCGGCGAATGATCGCACTAAATTAAGTCTTTTCAATGAGAAAATAATAATTTAGAAATTCAATCAAGATAAGGATAGCTTTGATTTGAATCGTGTAACTAAGTTTACTTCCGAATAATATTTTATTTTGGCAAATTATAACACTGGTCTTCGTTGTTTTCAAGGTGTAACACATATTACCTGATTTTACCTCGGTTTTGTCGATGAATCAGAAAGTCAGGCTCATTTTATCTAATTAGATCAAGTTTTTGAGATATAAACACATGCCAGAAATTGCTATATTCCGATCTATTTGTAGGTGAATGTGCACAAAATAGTAAATTTTAAACTGATTTATACCTATAAGGTTTATAGAATGTTCTAATTGATACCAACAAGGGTACAACATACAAAAACGCTACTCTTGGATGAATGGTCTGTTAAGGGACTTCTGATTGTTCCTAGCAAACTCCATATCCCTTTTCAAGCACCAGCAGTAGTCAGCCAGAATATTGACTTTTCAACTCTCTTGGTAGCTTTCCTCAATCGCATGGATATCTTGGCGAAAGGCGCACCTTGTTCTTAAATGGACTTTCCACAATTCTGGAGAAAATAGTCCAGGTGGGAGATAAGGAAGTGCATTTTCACTGACTTGCGCGCACAAAGTTTACGGAAATTCTCTATTAACTCATCAACCGCCTTCTCATACTGAAGACTTCTGGGATTGCCAAAGAAGTTTGAAATCACATAAGGGAGAACCAGGAAAAGAGTTTTACAGCATTAAGTGCTTCAACATAACTAGTGTTTCTATGAGCTTCCATATTTAGGGACCATCAAATAGACCTAACTTTAGTTTTTCAATGCTGACACTTGGAAAATTCACAACGAGAAAATCAAATCATCGTTCTCCTCTGGACTTTACCTTGATAAATTTTATCAAACTGAGTTTTATATGCAGGGCTGGAAGCAATATCGTGCTCGATTCAACCAAAGGGTGTGGCAGAACGATGTGTGAACTGTGTTCTAGTACTTTTTTTGACATAATGATGGTCGTCAGCTGGACTGTCCCACAAGTACATAAAGCATGGATTGTTTGGATGCGTCTGAAAACTTAAATATCTCTACTGATCAGCCGTTTGTGTTCCTGGTAGTTGAGAGCAGACACCAGATGGTCCATCCTGTTGCCATTTTTTTTCTTTGCAATTGAGTACCCAACAGGGATCGACCAAAACTTATTGCTGTGTTTAAAAAGAACTGCATTGAAACTTCTGTTAGATATATCAATGAAAAGTATCCATTCCAAGGCATCATAATTCAGGCCAGTTAAATTGAGCAGGTCAGCACTGTTGTTACAGTAGACCAGTAAAGCGGCTTGCTCAAAAGTTTAAAATTTCCTAAAATCTTTCTCGTGGTCCCGATACCAATGAAATGTTAGCCCTAGTGACATATATGATTGGTTTTATAGCAGAAAGGATGTTGGTGTATTGAAAATGGTGCTTGTTCTTGCGATTAATACCTTTCAAATTTGTCATGCCCTTAGTAGCAGTCGATACAGTGATTTTTGCCTTCCCTCGACACCATTTGGACACGCAAGGCCATACTCTTCTTATTCTTATTACTCCAATGCCTTTAAATCTTTAAACACATGTTTTACAGCAAATCTGGTGAGCAAATACTTATCTTGGTCCAGTAGTTTTAATATAAATAAAGCATGGTATAACTTTTCACAAAATTCGTGATTTTTGCTTGAGGGTCTTGAAGAACGACATGTCTGCACATGTAAAAAAATCTATTCAGATGTTTCGTTTATGTACGATCCATCGTAATGCAAATCTAGACCTGAGAAGTTAAATACAAATAAATTTTGTATGGTTACTCTTCACTATATGGGACAAAACCTAAGTAATAAACGGTTGAATGATAGCACTATTTTGGAATCTATGTTTTAATATAAATCGATCATATTTAGAAACCAGAAATTACCAAACAAAACTAATTATATTCTCAAATTAAGCATGGAAAAAATGATTCTACATCAGTTGGAAAACCTATGACCTTGGAAAAATATTTTTGAAACGCAGGCAAGTTAAATCAATCCTACTGACGCGACTCAATGTGTAGACAAATTAGGGCCTAAACAATGATCGTCGTAAATTTTTAATTTATAAATTTATTTCTCTTGAATATAACAAGCAACTAGAGAAAGAAATGAAATAAAATATATTTGAAGAAGAGCAAAATAAAATGATGCATGATTTCGAAAAAGTAGTCCAATACACACTATCATTTCTAAATAAACCAAGCAATCTGTACATCTTTGTAACAATATAGGCTTAAGAATATTCTTTTTCCTCAACAAGAAATTATCTTTCTTAAATTTATATATATTTTTAATATTCTCATATTTAAAAAAAATATAGGGTATTTATTTTGATACCATCGTTCCTACCGTATTTTTTGATGCTTCAATAGAAATTCTGCAGCAAAAACAGCCATATCATCCAAAAATCTTGTAAAGGAAACAGTAATCTGCTTCCTTTCAAAGAATCTGATCCTCTTTTCCTCGGGCAAAATAGTCGACGGATAGTTTTCTCTTCTTCGAATTCAGGTAAATATTATTTAACCAAAACGTTTCATACTCGTAAAAGGCACAGGTTCGCTCCATTGAGTAACCTGGTGAGTTTGCTTCTTTCATCCAACTTTTATCACCTAGTGTGATTGCTCTTGTACGTCTTGTTTACTTAGTGCCTTAAATTCATCTAATTTTTAAGGAATATTATTTTGTTTAATCTTAGAAACTATTTAAGATGTTTAACTATACTTTAGAGGAAAACTAGATGAAAATTTAATCTGAGTTATTCGCAAAATATATTAGATTTTTTGTCTTTTCCAAACAAATTACAAAAACCCTGGTGCAAGGTTGTACTGTTATTTGCTTCGGTCGAATCGATAAACGATAAAAGTTTCATGAGAGAAGTTATAGTAAAAAGGATCATTTGGAAATATACGATAAACCTAACGATTAAGTAAAATTAAAGGAATTCTGACATTTTTAATCTTCTACGAATGACCACAATTTCCTTGTATTCCTTATTCCTTTCAGCTATGATATTTTTTTCTATTTCACTCAATCGATAAGTATTTTTAAAATTTAAATAAACATGCCATATATAGAACTATGTTTAAAATAGAGAAACATTTTAAATGGAAAAACGAAAAGTTTATATGAGTTAGCACAGACGTAGTGCATCGTATTAATATGGCGTAGCGCATTTCTTAACAATATTCCTGGGTAATTTTTGGCTTGAAGTCGTGTGACTTTCAAACATTTGTGTGGTTGCCAACAACTTTAATTAATTCCATCTTAAATAATAGGACATGTTGAAAAATTTTATCGCTTTGAAAGAAAACTGAGCAAAGTTTACCCAATTATATAGTTACCAATTTGTTCTACCACCGTTTGCCAAATATATTTTTGAAACGACCGAAATTTATTCATATAATATATAAAAGAATATGCATGTAGAAATCTAAATACCACGAATATAAGTGTACGCAGAAACACTCAGACAGAAAGCTGCGCGCCTTCTCGTATCCCTAAAATGCACCTCTCGCCTCGAATTCTCTGTCGCCCTTTTTTGCACCGCCGTAAAATCCGAGATGGCTCGAAGCCGTGAATGACATATTGTCAGCCCCAAAATGAAAAGAGGCCTTTCGCACGACGATACAGATTTTACGAGAATTCGATTCTCGCTTTCAATTATGCTCGTGAGAGAAATAAAAGGAAGACTTCTCCCTGGAATCAGGCAGAAGCCCTTAGACCAACGTCGAGTTTGTGTGAAACTCGATCCACATAAAAAACTGTTCGCCCGCTGCAAGGAAGGAACTTCTCGGGAAATTGGTTGTTGCCGTCACGGTACTTGCAAGTGGAAAACTTCTCGCAGCCCCTTCCCACCTCCAGAGTCTGAGGTTACACAGGGCCTCCCTCTGCGGATTACTCCAGACGTAGCTACGTAATCGGTTTTGGCTAACCAACCCAGAAGCCGAATAATCGCTTTGAGTCACCGTGTGGCTCTCCTTCGTGATCCGGCAAAGGATCAGCATATCACCGGTAACCTCGGACGGCTAAACTTGGTGCGATCATCGTCACCAGAAGAAGATCTTCACCGCCCTCCCTCCCTTCAAAATACTTACTAACTCAATGTGTCGTCAATTGAATTATCCCCTCCCTTAACTTCGCCAGTTTATTTGTGAACTAGAATTCTCATCACGAGCCCATAACCTCGAATATTAGGAGTGCTTACTTAATTCAGTGTTTAACTCAATAAGAATTTTCCATTCATTCTGGTGGGTGCCATTAAGACGCGAGCACCCTAGTGAGTAATTTTCAGGATAATCCTCACGACATTGTGTAGACTTAATTATTCAGTGCAAGATTTTAATCTTATTTATATTTGTATAAGCTGTTGTTTATTTCAAATTCATGTACATTAAAGATTATTTTTGTATCTATGTGTTTAACTAATTTATACGATCCTTTGGCAATTATTCAGCAATCCACTCGGCTTAAATCTCAATATTCCACCGACCGACCCATGGTTGGCCTTTACTGAGTGGAGAACACACTCAGGCGATAATGATCTGAGTTTTGATCAAAAGGGTACGCACCGGGGTTATTCTTATTCACCAGAAGTGACTAAGGTAGGTGCATTGGATACGTTTCACCTCCGCTTCACCTCGGTGGGGTAATAAAATATATGCCCAGGAAGTGGGACTGGGCTTACCCACTCACTCAAACCTCGACAATGCAAAAAATTAAGGTAATAACGCACCTATTTCAAATGAGGGAAGATCAGATCTTTATTAGCGTATATAGTTGGGTTATGAACTAAGATTAGGTAGCTTATTATCAGAAATAAATGGACAAATATTTATAGGAACGAGGTTAGAACTAATTCAAACAAACAGAATGGGAAAAGTTTGTAGAACAAAATGGTAACCTTATAATTGATTAAATTTCTTATTTTTTTTTTAGAGTTTTCTCATATCGGCTCGAACTTTCCCGATGAAATTATATATGAGTCATATCGAGTGAAGGAGATTGCCATAAATTCAGCGTATTCACTCCTATTTGGCAACCTAGGGAGTGTTTTTTCTAATAAACTCGCCACCGCTGTATTCGATAGGCAAAGGAATAAATGAATGCATCAATTTATTCATTTAAATATATCAAGTACATAATTGCGAGGGAGAAAAAAAAATGAATTATTTAGCATTGGATAGAATAGAGGTTATTATGAAAATGATTTAGTGTAAACGTTTCAAATACTTGGTGAAAACTTGATCAATTTTATAATTATTATTAATTTTAAGATAACTTTCCACTTCCCTTTGTCATTTCTTGATAAATCTGATTCTTAAAAAAATGTTTAATGAAGTTAATGGACTTATTTGTTCTACTTTCGAAAGTATTAATCTAATTTTCTTGGAAATTATTAACAGGAAAAATATTAGAGCGATTAGCATAATCGTATGTTGAAAGGTTATGTTATTTTTGCGGAATTGATCGACCTCAAATGTCAAACCTTTTTTTGTGATTGTCTCAATAAGGCTAATTAAAAAAAAAATTGAATTCCGCAATAATGAACTCTTTAAATGTAAAATTGAATGACTCTACGAGTTTGTCACGTCATCATATACATGTTAATATATGTTTCTAAGGCTGGAGATGATTACATCATCCCCCAAAATGTCAGGAAACAAAAGGTTGCCCACCGTGATAGATTAGAGTTCGCAGTCACAAGTTTTAAAGTGTAAAATTCATGTCTTTCTGATATTCAGTGCACTTACATATATTAGGTTGTCAAAATACTAATCTTTGAAAAAAAGGAAGTAAAACGATTCTTTTAACAAATAAAATATAGATTTTTTTATTCATAAAATTAGTTTTCATCATGATTGACTAAGCTGTCTCCCCGCTTTAATTCGATTTCCTCTTTTGCCTTCTTTATTTCAGTCTTTGGCAATTCGAAGATGTTGTAATAGCTTAGATAAATAATAATAAGAAATAGCAAGTACCGTTTGTTATGGAGGAGAAGAAAAAATTTCTCAACCTAACTCACCCATTTTTCTTGTCAAATATGAAAAGTGTGGGTGTTCGTGATAATCATTATCTTTACAATTTTATACATATTCTGTAATTCGGCAATAAATATTTTGCTTTTTACTAAGGCACAGTTTGCTTTTTCGAGATTTTTCGACGATTCAATTCAGCCATGGTATCAATTCTTTCGAAGATAATGGACAACTGAGTCTATTATGGTAGAAAAATGAGTGAACCGGCGCCAGACAAAACCATGGGTGAAATTCAGATTTGCCAACACAGATAAATTACCGACCGTGTTGCTATCTTATTGCGTCTCAATCCACTACCAATTAAATTGGAATAAGAAAAATATTTAACTATTAGTGGATAGATACTTTCTATGAGAATGACCTTTGTAATATTAATAAGTATGGTATTTTATTATTGTAGAACTAGAATTATTTTACCAGAGATTGTTGTCTTAATTATGTACTTAAGGGTAAAATGATAAATATTCTCATTTCTGCATCATGGTAATGTTTTAAATGCTACATTTATATATAACAATGAAAAAATAAACATAATAAAATATATCCATCAAAAGTAACTCTTCACTTTTTTTGAAATCTAAATTTCAAAAAGAGTGAAGAATTTCATCAGGTTTCTTCTGATTAGCGATAAAAGATCAACCAAATAAAGAGGTTAAACAGTGGCACCATCCTTCCCTTGCATCGTGAACGAAATTCCTAAACAGGTAAGGAAAATGCACATAAAGTCATAATAACAATCACTCGCAATCTCGGAGGTGCTATTGTCTGGCCCTCGTTGGAATCTGGGTGGCCTAGTCGTGAGTTTTTTAGACCAAACAGCGTTAGAGGAAACCGTCGTGACACAATAGGGGCCCGCTCCAAGTCATTTTTATGTGAATATGAGTACTCGCATAAAGGACGCAAGTACTCCAAGTGGGCAGTATTTATAAATGACTACCACATATGGGATAGTAGTGATAAATTTGTAGGGCTCCGTAACATACAAGTGATTGGAAATAATGTGTAGGCAAGACAGATAGATAATGGTGGCGGTATTGTAATGGTTTATCCGCGTATGATGCTACTTTTCCAAGTAGGCTATGTTCACTGTATTAGCTCTAGAGGCCGCCGAACATTTGTGTCCGTGATCGTAGGGATCGAACCCGTGCCTCGACGCTATAAATCTCAACCCGTATCCAATAGGCGAGATAAACCTGTGGCAATAAGGTGTTGATAAATGTTTAGGGAATAAATAAAGTAATGAAGGCATTAAAGAGAAGAAGATAAAAGCTAATCTTGAAGAATTAAACTGAGCATAATGATCCATTGTCGAGGAATAGGGCGAGGGGTGGTTGGAGTTTTCCCCGACTCTTGTATATATATATATATATATATATATATATATATATATATATATATATATATATATATATATATATATATATATATATATATATATATATATATATATATATATATAAATATATATATATATATATCCTATTATCACGAATGCAGAGGGGTCATCATACTACTCATTATACTTCGTTCGGCCCGTGCCCTGAATGGGTTTATTGACTCAGAGTGCTTCGAATAAGCTTTGCCAGAAAGTGACCCAAAGGAAGTTAGATACACAATGATATGAAAAAAAAAAGGTTTAATGAACGTTAAACAAGAATATATATATATATATATATATATATATATATATATATATATATATATATATATATATATATATATATATATATATATATACAAATAAGGTTCTTTGAGAGATAAAGTAATAAGTGAAGCTCAGATATCTCACTTGGCTTTTAAATAACTGTTCACTATGTAAATCCCTATGCACTTTTAATGTTGGTAAGCTTTGCGGTGAAGTTAGGGAATGTGAAAGGGAAGGGTTACCTGATTTTCGGGTGGCGCTGGTGAGTGAGGGTGGTGAGATACGAGGTGGAGTCATTGAGGTAGGTTCTTCAGGGACCGACCTGATCTCACAATTCCGTTACAATTCTACTGGAAAAGGGCGGTGACAGGAACTTCTTGTTAAAGAGGGCCCCACGATCCTGAACTCCGAAAAATCTTGTGTGTCTCTGTGAGGGGGGCGAAGTGACTTATCAACGCGTACGGTCACGGAGAAAAGCAGGGATGTAGTTTTGTCGCTTAGAGAACCAGAATGGGGGTGTTTGTAGCATCGGCTCTTAAAACGTGAGTATGAGCCTGGGTCCTCACTGACTCGCAGACCAACGGGGTAAGGAGCCTCCCTAACTTGGACCGATCTTCTCTCTGAAGACTTGGTGCTTCGACGTTTTACGACAACACCGAGATAGATGGCAATTCCTGCCCCTCGCAGACGCTGTGCAAGCTCTACTACTGAGGGTTAAAAGAATTCATCTTTTATACCCGAAACTCGGAAGAGGTTAACATGGCTCCGGAAGTAGACTTGGTGTCAAGCGCCCTTATTAGGGAGAGAGCTGCTTGATTATCTCCTTTTTTAAATTTTTTGAGTAGAGTACCTGAGTACCGAGTACCTGAATAGTGCGCGTATTGTCTTAATCATCTGGTTCTGGAAAAGGAGGAAACCATCAGGTAAGGACAGCCAAAACACCATTACCGGTCATTTTTGATAGTTGTGGAGTGGAATTCTCCACCTCTCCGAGAAGCAAGTGAAGCACATAAGGGGATAGGGCAGCACTGCTCGAAGGGGCACATGTGTCCCCCCCACCCCTCAGGACACCAAACAGATCCCCCTCCGTCTGATAACGGGGAAACAAAAACCTACCAGGCAATCGGTATTTGAGACGGTCATCGGCAAGATCAATATAGAGCTCACCCGTCTCATCGAGACACCGAATGGGTGGGCAGCAGTCTGTTGAAAGAATAAGGACGTTGAGACCCTTGTTTCAGAGCAGGCTCAACAACCCCTACGCGAAATTGGGCTCGTAGCGGTAGTCTCCTACGAACTACTCGTGAGGCGTGCCGTGATTCTCAAAAGAATAGATCCCTACTTTGCGGAGAACTCCACGGAATAGATAAAAAAACGAACTGAACGCCAAACAAACATGGGCAAGAGTGGACAGGGTTGACAAGATAGGAAAAACCTTGATTAAAGTCACCTTCGCCACCATCGAGATGGCTCAGAGAGCGTTAAGAGAAGGCCTCCTGGGCTTCTACTTTCGAGTCACTCTAGAGCAGATAGAGGCAGAGGAATATATTTACATTGAGAACTGCCAAATCTGCGTGGCCATCGAGAGTCACTCGACAAGAAACTGCCCTACGAATATATAAACCTGCGCGGCATGCTCAAAAACCGGTCACGGTTGGAGAGATCGCCGTGAGGAACAGCCCAAATGCGTTAATTGCGGAGAGGAGCATCAGGCTCTGGCCATGAGATGCCCTCTACGCAAGGAATCAATCAAAGCCAAGAGACTGAAACTGAAACAGCAAAAGGAGGAAGAGTCACGAGGAATTTCATATGCCACCGCGGCATCTACTCCTGGAATCGTCACACCGATAACAGAGAGAGTGACTTCGAAGCTAATCCTGCCGGCCGAAGGCAAGGAAATTATGACGATGGTCATAGTCGCCCACCTGGCGAACCTTGCACGTCCCGGCTGCTTCTCGGAGGAACTCAACACAATGTTGAAACAACGGTGTAAAAAAGAAATTGTGGTTCCCACCGAATCCAGCATCTCATGACGTGCTGAACATCAAGTTCATTGATGACACGCAGTCTGAGAATACCAACGAATCAAGTAAAAAAGAAAATGAATCATCCAACAATTAAGAAGAGGATGGGAGCCAAGAACATATAAAGGAAGATAGCGTAGAAGTAAAAAAACACCCCGAAGGAAAAGAAATCTAAGAAGAAGAGGAGCAACAAACCCCCTAAACAAATATAAGAGGAGAGTCTGGATGGGGAGTCAGAAGACGATCAATCTTAGCCCGGAGTCCCCTTGACCAAAAAAGTCGATGTCCTGGGAAAGGGAAACTTTTTCGACGGGGAACAACTTAAACTAAACATTTTGGGGACTACCGGATAAGACCCGAAAAAATTAACCAAACACACATAGTAAAGGGCATTAGGAACGGTGAGTACAAGTGGATCTTTGAGGGGCCGTGGTCCCCAAAGGAAATGGAAAGCCTCCTATGCAGCGGCATGATGTTTATCCCGGAGTCAAGTCGTCACACAGTGAATTCGCCAACTTACAAAAACATGAAATGCGGTATGATGACAAAAAGTGTAAAGCGCGCAAATAAATAAATAATAGAGCAAAAATGTTTAAAGTGAAAATAATTAATCAAAGTAATTAATTAACTAAACGTGTGAAAAAGAAAAATAAGCAAATAGATAATTGTGACAGTTAATAAACAAACGAATAGAAAATAAAATATTCAAGTGTCAAAATAATCTAAACGAGTGAAAATATAGCGGAAAATGTAAATAGGAAATTATAGAACTAAGAATATCAGTCAGTATAAAAATAAAGTGAAATAAAAATAAACAATCGAATAAAAATTAAAATATTCAAGTGTTAAAATAAATTAAATGGGTGAAAATATAGCGGAAAATGTAAATAGGAAATTATAGAACTAAGAATATCAGTCAGTATAAAAATAAAGTGAAATAAAAATAAACAATCGAATACAAATTAAAATATTCAAGTGTTAAAATAAATTAAATGGGTGAAAATATAGCGGAAAATGTAAATAGGAAATTATAAAAGTAAGACTATCAGTCAATGTAAAAATAAAGTGAATTAAAGTAAAAATTAAGTAGATTATAAAAAGCATAATATGTACTGTGTAAATTATACAGGAGTACATGTCATAAAATAAAATTAAGTGAACCAGTATTTTAAATTCAAATGATTATGTATAGAACGTAATAAATCCAAACAGTTATACCGTAAGTAATAAAATAATAATAAAATATAAAATAAGTTTCCAAAGTTAGTGTAAATATTAAACCCAATTAATGGGAAAAATTAGTGTATGTATTGAAACCCTATTAGTGGGTAAAATTTAAAATTATAAAATAACAAAAAGCTGAGCTCCTGCGTTCATTTCTAAAAGAGAAACCTCTTTATGTATCTTCTCCTTCGACTAAATCTTTCCCCTCCTTAGCTATATTTTTTAATTTTTTTCAACACTTTGACTATATATTTTTTTTGGCATTGTATAAATTTATTTATTTAATGTAAAAACTACTTGTTCTCTTTCGAATAAATATATCATCATCAAAATCAGTCAAAATTTGAAAATTTATTGTTATTTTAATAAGAAAAATTATATTCCTTGTTCACCATTTTAAAAGCTTATTCCGGCTATAATATACAGGAATAAAGAATACAGGTATAAATATATATTTTTCCTTAATTATGTAAGGAAGCTGATGATCACTCAAACCCAGCCTGCAAAACTAAAGAAAGAGAATACCATAACTGACACAGACCCTACAACTGTTGATCCCTCTTCGTCGAACAATATAAGTGATCATTCTACAATATGGATTCGCTAGGTGACGCATCAAGACTTCAACGAGCTGCTCAATTTCACCCACACCAGTAGCCCGTAGGGGTCGAAGATCGGACCCAGTAAACATTTGATTGAAAAATGAAACGGTTCACACATGAACCTAGGAAACATTTGTTTAAAATTTAAACGGTTCACACATGTACCTAGGAAACATTTGTTTGAAATTTAAACGGTTCACACATTGAACCTAATACATTGGAAGATAAACTTCCCGCTGTTAACAGCTCTCTTTTGTAAATAGGAAGATAAACTTCCCGCTGTTAATATCCCTCTTTTGTAAATAGGAAGATAAACTTCCCGCTGTTAATAAGTTTTTTTGTAAATAGGAAGATAAACTTCCCCCTTTGCAATATTTCTCCTTCGTAAACAGGAAGTTAGACACTCCAGTAGACAGTATGATATCTTGTGTCACTCATACGTAGATCCGTACAAAAATAGATCTTGTTCATGAAGTCCCGTGGAGAAAAGGTGAAAATCGATGTCGTTCTTGAGTTTCCTTGCCCTAGACTTTTACCCCTTTGCCGGCTGTGAACTTCTCCGTGAGCTCAATTGATTGATTGATAGATGGAACAAGTGGTGAAAATGTGTAGTAGTTGTAGATAGTGTTGAAGGAGATTTGTTATTGCCCTAGAGCAGAGGGCATCCCATCTTTTTCAAGTTATATTTTCTTCCTCCATTTTCGTTGGGCCAGCCTTTCTGTAGTAGTTAACTACTTTTGCCTTGTTTTGTTTTGTATTTGTTTTTTCTTATATATATATATCTTTTATGTATAAATAATTTCTATATATAAAACTTTTTCCTCCGTCTTTATGTTAGGCATTCAAGCCTATCAAATATAATTTTGCTAACTCGTTAGCTTTACTTTATTTATTTTTTATTTATATTTTGTTTTCGCCTTTGTGGGCATTTCGCCCCATTTACTTGCATTGTTTTATTTAATTTCTTTTATTATGTTTCGTTGGGCACTACGCTTCTTTTTTGTATTCTTAATTAATTTATGTTTGTGTTTTGGGCACTTTGTCTCTTTTGTCTTATTTCGTGGTCATAGATTGTTTGTTTGGAATTGGGCACTTCGCCTCTTTTTGTATTCATAATTAATTGGAGTTTTGGGCACTTCACCTCTTTTGTCTTCATTCTTGGTCATAATTCATTTGTATGGAATTGGGCACTACGCCTCTTTTAGTTTATTGTATTTAGTATCCATAGTTGAGCACTTCGCCTCTTTTATATTTTTTATTTATCAACTTGTCTTGTTTCTGGTGAACTGTATCTTGCGTCCGGTTAGGTAAATACTTCTCGCTATCTGAACAAGGCTACTTGGTTTTCCTGGGAGCACATTCTTCCACAGGGGAATAGTGCTCTCCTTGTAGCTCGTCCAATAGCTTGCTGCGGTATTTCTAGGTCCGCATCTATCTGATGGAGGATATTGCGTTCGATTTTTTCCCAGGTGTTTCTCCTTAGCCTCTGGAGGACTATATTCAGTGGCTCGAGTCCTGCTCTTGCGTGCAGTTCCGTCTGCTGAATATAGTCCAATCTCCTCGCGTTGGTTATAAGCAGGGTAGCCTTGTTCTGGACTCTCTGCATAAGTTTGAGAGAGGTTGAACTGGCTGACTGCATAACGACTGCGGGATACACCAGAACTAGTCACACCAAAATGTTGTACAGTTTCCTGATGTTTTTGGAGCTGAGATTTATGAACCTTTACAATTTACCAAGTTCTCTTTTAGCTAGGGAGATTCAGCTGTTGATGTGCGCCTTATACCCTGTTGAGGTGAGGCGCAGACCCAGGACTTCACCCTCTTTGGAGTACGGGTAAAGCTCGTCCCTGACGATGACCTGGTCCCTTTTCCGGTGGTTCATTGTGAGGATTTGAAACTTTCGGCGGTTTGTTTTGATTTTCCACATTCTTTCAAATCGGTTGATGTTTTCGATTTTGCTATCTGTCTCCCTTTCTTAAACTCCAGCGCTACTATAGGAACCGAGGATGATTTGAGTGATGTCGTCTGCAAACTGCAGATAGATCACATCCTCCCCGACTGGAGCAGGTAAGTCCAACGTGTACACAAGGTACAGCAGCGGATTCAAACAGCTACCTTGTGGAACCTCCACATCTAGTTCAAATATGGATCCTCTATTGCCCTTGATCGAGTTCGGGCCTTCCTCTCTATGATGTAATCACAGAGGACCCTTTCCAGGACCGGGTTCAGCTGGAGGCCTAAGATCTTGAATTGTAGACCTCTTAGCCAAACCTTATCGAAGGCCTTCTGTACATCACACAACACCAGGTCTACGTACTTCCCCTCAGCTTTACAGCGGGCTAGCTTTTCGTTTAGGGGGGCAAGGGCTGTATCAGTCCCCCGCCTCTTACGAAACCCTTCATGCTGAGGGTTGTGAGATTCCAGCTCGGTTAGCTGATCTTGTAGCCTATTGGCTAGAAGCTTCTCGTAGATTTTCCCTACAAACTCCAGGACGGATATTGGCCTGTAGTCCACCAGTTGATCTGGGTGCTTGTTCTCTTTATGGATAAAAATGATTTTAACCAATTTTAACCTATCAGGGAAGTGGCCCGTATTCAGGGAAGCGTTTAAGATGTTAGTGATTCCCTGAATGATCTGCCGGGGGGCATGCACCAGATTGTTCTTAGTGATTCCCGTCCAGCCTGGCGCCTTTTGTTTAAAGGTTTTTATGACTTCCATGACCTCTACCGTTGTTATTGGTCCGCCATTTCCCTCGTTTCGTCGACGTAGGATTGTGGGTGCGTTTGATGTATGATCTGGTTGAGTTTTTCAATCAGATGGTCTTTGAATTCCTGGTCAAATTCTGCATCGTCCTATGGTGTTATTGAGAAGATTTCCTTCAAGAACGTGAGGAATCTTTCCTCCAGGACCGCCGGATCCCCCAAGTAGTCATCGCTCTCATTGATGCGGGTCTTTTCTCTACTTGGTAGGCCTTTTAGCTTTTTCACCAGGCGCCAGAATTTATCGGGGGCCACCTCGCTGTCCAACCTGGCTATTTGGCTGTTTCCAGATCTCAGCCTGTTGTTGGTTAATAGCCAGCTTTAGCTCGTCGCGTAGGCGACGCAGTAGTGAGCTTCGCTCCCGATTTGTACTCGCTTTTCTTATCTCCTCATATACCTCCCTGTGCTCCCTGGCGATCTCTTCCATCTCTTCGGTCCAACGAGGTTGTGGAAGAGTCTTGTACCTTGTCATGGGTACGCACTCACGATCAGCTTTGATAATGAGGGCTGTTATCCTCTCCAGCTCCCCGTCAATCTCCTCTAGAGTGGCCTCGCCTAGGTCGGCTGGTTCGTAAACGCCTAGGATTTTTCCGTAGCGTTCCCAGTCGGCCGAGGCGTAGCTTTTGCGGAGAGAGACAGGAATCTGGATCGGTTCGAGTGAGATGGTTGTTAAGATCGCAATATGGTCGCTGGGCACTGCTGATCCTGGCTCGCTATAGTAATTGAATGGGAAGCCATGGCTTGTCATGATTATGTCGGGCTTGGTTGCTGCCCGTGAGGTGAAATAGGTCGGAAATTCCGGTCCTATCCTCTGGATGTTTTTGCGTCTTATAATCATTTCCAAGTTATGGCCTCTGCTATTCGTGTTACCATAGCCAGCCGTTCGGCATCTGGCGTTGAGTTCGCCCCCAAGGAATACCATTCTGCCGTGACCAAACAAGGTGTTAAAGTTGTTGAGGGGCAGGTACTCTCTACGAGGGGGTTGATACGCCGCCGCGATCACGAGGTTGCCCACTAATGTAGGCATCTCTTTGGCCACAAATGACTCGTCCAGTTCTGGAAGGTGCCTGAACGAGAGATTCTTTTTGATTGCAATCGCGGAGACGTCAAACCTCTCTTGAGAATTCGGAAAACTAACTTCGGCCGTGTTTATGTGTATACGATTGAAGCGTAAGTAACATTTTAATCTATCTTGGCGGCTGATTGGTTCAAATGTTATAGAGTTAAGTTTAGATGAAATTACTATTTATACAGGGTGTCCACAAAGTCTGGGTACATAGGAATTTTAATATTTTATTATTTATGTAATTTTTCCTCCCCAGATCGAATGATGGCTCTGTCTAAAGAAGAAAAAATCGAGTTGGTACTCTTAAGTGGACGAGAAGGAGTGTCTTATCGCAAAATCGCCGATGAATTTAACCTTCGACACCCTGATCGGCAAACTATTTATTTTACTGCCGTCGGGAAATTGGTCACGAAGTTTAAAGAAACAGGCAGTGTCTTGGACAAACCCCATTCCGGGCGACCAAAGACTTCAGACGAAACGAAAGAGGTTGTCATGGCCAAGATTGCTGCTAGCCCAAAGAAATCACTTCGTGGGACATCCGTGGAGTTGGGTGCTCCAAGGTCAACTATCCACAAAATCCTGGTAGAGCAGAAGTTCCATCCGTACAAATTACAGATATTGCATCACTTAAATTAAGACGACCCCGATAGACGAATGCAGATGTGTGAATGGTTTTCAGATAAATTGGATGAAAATATCAATTTTACTAAAGACCTTTTATTGTTCAGTGATGAAACTTTGTTTTATGTTAATGGTGAAGTCAACAGACAGAATCTTCGATACTGGTCTCAAGACAATCCACATTGGATGGATCCATCCAAACAGCAAGGCTGCCAAAAGGTGATGGTGTGGTGTGGTTTTTGGAAAGCTCATGTGCTAGGACCCTTCTTGTTTGATGAACATGTAATCGGTGAGACTTATCTAAACATGTTGAGAGACAAATTAATGCCTCAAATTAGCGCCTAGGGGAGGGACTTCCAGACTGGTTTCAGCAGGATGGAGCCCTTGCCCATTTTGCTACTAATGTTAGAGATTGACTGAATGGCACTTATCCTCACTGGATTCGAAGAAGAGGTCATGTGGAGTGGTCCCTTCGTTCACCAGACCGGTCTCCCCTTGATTTCTTTTTCTGGGGTATGTTAAAAGAGAAAGTTTACTCAATGAAGATTGCAAATCTAAACCACTTGAGAAAACGCATTATCAGTCAGTGTGCTGAAATCGACGGCAATGTACACCTATTCAATCGAGTTCACCAGAATTTAGCAAGGCGCATCGAATTATGCATTGCAAATAATGGAAATCATATTAAAAATATAATTTCTTAACATTATAATTAAATAAAATTGTTTTGTTTAAAGGTATGTATTTATCCCCTATGTACCCAGACTTTGTGGACACCCTGTATAGGTGAATTTTTGTGGAAAAATCAGTCAGAATATGTACTGTGTAAATTATACAGAAGTATATGTCATAAAATAAAATTAAGTGAACCAGTATTTTAAATTCAAATGATTATGTATATAACGTAATAAATCCAAATAGTTGTACAGCCAGTACTAAAATAATAATAAAGTTTAAATAAGTTTCCAAAATTAGTGTAAATATTAAAACCCAATTAGTGGATAAAATTAGTGTAGGCATTAAAACCCTATTAGTGGGTAAAACTTAAAATTATAAAATAACAAAAAGCTGAGCTCCTGCGTTCATTTCTAAAAGAGAAACCTCTTTATGTATCTTTGCCTTTGACTAAATCTTTCCCCTCCTTAGCTATATTTTTAAATTTTTTTCAACACTTTGACTATATATTTTTGGGGGGCATTGTATAAATTTATTTATTTAATGTAAAAACTACTTGTTCTCTTTCCAATAAATATATCATCATCAAAATCAGTCAAAATCTGAAAATTTATTGTTATTCTAATAAGAAAAATTATTTTTCTTGTTCACCAATTTAAAAGCTTATTCCGGCTATAATATACAGGAATAAAGAATCTAGGTATAAATATATATTTTTCCTTCATCCTGTAAGGAAGCTGATGATCACTTAAACCCAGCCTGCAAAACTAAAGAAAAGAATACCATAACTGACACAGACCCTACAACTGGTGATCCCTCTTCGTCGAACAATATAAGTAATCATTCTACAATATGGATTTGCTAGGTGGCGCATTACAACTGCAACGAGCTGCTCAATTTCACCCACACCAGTAGCCCGTAGGGGTCGAAGATCGGACCCAGTAAACACTTGACACATGAACCTAGGAAACATTTGTTTGAAATTTAAACGGTTCACACATGTACCTAGGAAACATTTGTTTGAAATTTAAACGGTTCACACATTGAACCTTATACATTAGAAGATAAACTTCCTGCTGTTAACAGCTCTTTTTTGTAAATAGGAAGATAAACTTTCCGCTGTTAATAGCCCTCTTTTGTAAATAGGAAGATAAACTTCCCGCTGTTAATAAGGTTTTTTGTAAATAGGAAGATAAACTTCCCCCTTTTCAATATTTCTCCTTCGTAAACAGGAAGTTAGACTCCCTAGTACCCAGTACGATATCTTGTGTCACCCATACGTAGATCCGTACAAAAATAGATCTTGTTTATGAAGTCCCGTGGAGAGAAGGTGAAAATCGATGTCGTTCTTGATATTCCTACTCTCGACTTTTCCTCCTTTGCTGGCTGTGAACTTCTCTGTGAGCTCAATTTTTGCTGATTTTTTCCAAGTCTAAAAATTCTGAATGATGTTGATGTACTCAGTTTTCGAAGAGAGATGGTAAAGTGGAATATATAGTGGGTGAAAAAAATTAAAGATGGGGGGGAAAGGATTTTGCTTTAGTATGGAGGGCATCACTTTATTTTTATACTGTTTTATTTTCCTTTTTTTGTGTTGTTATTTTGTGTGTTTTTTAATGTCTATTTGTATCTTCAATTGTTTGTAGTGTTCTTCTTATTGTATTTTGTTTCTTCTTCTCTGTTTTTTACTTTTAGTGTAATAATGTTATTTGTAGCATTCAAGCCTTTAATAGCTTTTCTTGCCGACAATGCTATTTAATGTTGTCTGTTCTCTCATTTCGTGGGACTAGATGTGATGTGTTGTGACGCTTTTTATGTGTATATTGGAGTGATATTATTTCGTGTACACAGTTTTGTGCTCGGGAACCTGCTTCTGCGTGAGGCTTTCGCCCGTAGCCACGCAGGTATGTTTAACCTGCCGTCTGCTTCCTGGAGTTCTGGAATGCCATCATCCGTTACAGTGGACCAGATCTTTTTGCCGGATTATTATTATTAGTTGTAGAAAGTTGTGAAAAAGAGGGGGTAGATAGTGAGTACAGAGAGGGGAGGGGCGAAAGATGCGAAAATGAAAAAAGTACTAGGTTAACAGTGTAGTTGCCCGGTGTACGGGCCATCTCCATTGAATAGGTACTTTAAGTGATGGTTGAACTTTTTTTTTTTTTTTGCTTCTATTTTTTCTCAAACAATTATTCTGTATATGTTCTTCCATATATGAATATGTATAAAAGTTTGTTTTTTTTATTTTTTTTTAGTTCAACTCACTTGAATCTGGGTTGTGGCTCTACGTTTTTGGTGTTTGGGAGGTAACTCATGTAACCTCCCTCTTCGTGATCCAGAGCATCGAGTGTCTCGTTTGGAAGAAACCCTTCCAGTTTCTCTCTTTTGTAGAGGTATAAATTGATTGGCTCAATTTTTGTTTGTTCGTGTAGGCTCCTTGAGTTCCGGAAGTCGTACCATTTGGAGCCTGTAACGAATTTGAGTCCTAGGTTCTGTACTCTTTGTAGCATCGACATGTTCCTGCCGGATGCTACATTGAGTGGGATGCTTGGGTATACCAGCTTGGATCTGACCAAGCTGATGTATAATTTTCTTTTATTGGTTGTGGAAAGATTCTTAAATCGGTGGAGTTTGTCAAGTTCAGTTTTCGCAAATCCAATTCGGGACCTCACGTGCTTGCTCATTCCGGAACTGGAGAGTCCGAAACCGAGAATAGACGCGCGAGGAGTGTATTCAATGTCGGTGTTTCCGATTTTGAAGGGGATGGTACGCTGTCTTCCAATTGCGGTTGCGGAGAACTTAGCCACGTTGGTCTGAATCTTCCAGCGTCTTTCGAATCTGGAGATTCTCTCGGCTTCAGCCGCTGAGGCCATGGCCATCAGCCTTGCCGACTTCGTCCTTCGCACCACAACTTGGGTGACGTCATCTGCGTACTGGATGTTGAGGGTTTTCCCATCAGCTGGTTTAGGGATATCCCTTGTGAAAATTGTGTAGAGAGTGGGGCTAAGGCATCCTCCTTGAGGAACACCGGAGGCAAGGTCGAAGGATTCTCCTACGTGTCCTTCGAATGCTATCACTGCTCGTCTGTTGGTGAGATAGCTACAGAGAATTTTTTCGAAGTGAGGAGCGAGTCTCAGTCTGGAGATTTTGTATTTGAGGCCTTCGATCCAGACCTTGTCGAAGGCCTTCTTTACATCTCTGCAGACGACATCGATCCAGCAACCTCTAGCTCGCCATGCTGCCGCATGTTGCAGCATATGGGCTATCGCTGTTTCTGTGCCTCGGTGTTCCCTGAACCCGTGCTGCTCTTCGTTCAGGAGGTTCTTTTCAGCTAGGTGTTTAGCCAGTCTGCTGTTGAGGATTTTTTCAAAAACCTTCCCAATGGTCTCCAGCAGTGAGATAGGTCTATAATTCATGACCTGGTTAGATGGTTTTCCCGGCTTGGGTATGAAGATCATTTTGGATGTCTTCAGGCCATCCGGGAAGTATCCCATTGCAAGAGACGCATTGAATAGGTTCAGCAGTCTGGTCTTAAGTCTTTCCGGGGCTTCTTTTAGGTGCCTGATAGTGATTAGGCTTAGCCCTGGGGCTTTAGACTTAAATGATGAAATGGAATTGGCAAGCTCTTCGGTTGAGATTTTCATGCCGTCCTGAGAGGATCCTTGAAATCGGAGGTAGCAAGTGGTACAGTAAGGGTCAAACCTCCCTTCTCTTCTCTCCATGTACTCAAGAACCTGATCCTCGAAGCCTAGGTCGAAGTCTTCTTCTTCTTCATCAGAGATTCTGAAGACGTTCTTCCAGACTCCGCGGAAAAGCTTCTCTTTCTCCTTAGGAGTGACCGCCTTTGTACCTTCATGCTTGATTTCCGTTCGGCCAGGGATGCAAGCATTTCCCTTTAGCTTGTTGATGGTTGACCAAAAGGTCTTGGGGTTCCTCTCAGTATCTAATTTTTCAATCAGATGATTCCATTTGTTCCGAATTTCTGCTCTTATTCGGAAATTCAGCTGATTTCGCAAGTTTTGGACGCTACGAAAGTCCATGGGTCTGGAGTAGCCAAAATTGAGGATGGTCTCGTAGACTTCCGTGAAACGATGCTGTAGCACCACTCTCTCTGGGGTTGGTTTTGTGGGTAAGATTAATTTGTGTGACGTCATCGGGATAGCAATAGCGTCGGCGACTGATATGAGGTCGTTAATAGCAGTTAGCTCGTCATCCAGATCTTCTTCGGATGCGTCTTGTAAATCAGGGATAACTTCTGGAAATGCACTCCTGTACTCTTCCCATTTTGCATTCCAGAAGTCCTTTCTAGGGATAACTGGGACTGGGATAGGGGCTGTTGCTATGGTAATTATCATAGGCAGATGATCGCTAGATGTTAGGGGTCCGGGCGCAACACGATGGTGAAACGGGAAGTTGGGGTTTGTGAGCACCACGTCCGGTTTAGTGGCCGTCCCGGGGTAAAAAAATGTGGGGAAGTCCGGACCAATGCGATCTGCAACGCCTCTACGTGTCAAGAGGTCAAGTGATCTGCCTCTTGAATTTGTAGAGGAGTAACCCGCTGCTCTGTTCCTGGCGTTAAGGTCTCCAGCGAACAGGACAGGGTGCTCTTTAGTGAACAGGGTGTACAGGTCATGGTATGGAAGATATGACCTGCGAGGGGGCTGGTATCCCGCACTAAGTTCAATGTCACCCATTGAGCACCTTATGATGATGGACAGCGTGGACTCATCCATAGGGTTGCCTATTCTGTATTGAAGATCTTTTTTTACTGCTATTAACGCACCGTCGAATCTTTCGCCGGTGCAGTTCTTCTGTATAACATTGTATCCATAGATCTTCTGCTTGTCCAAGTCTTTAACACTTGTTTCTGACAGCAGAAGAACATCAGGGTCCAGTTCTCTGTAGACGTTATACAGAGGGTTTTTGTTCGGTTCTCATCCTTGCACATTGTGTGCCAGGATGGTTAACTTGTTTCTGTATCTATTGGCTATCCCGCTAGTCTTTATTAATCTTTGGCCATTTGGCGGCCAGCTTTTATCTGTTTGTACTGTTCCGGGTCATAGAGCCTGAAGTTCTCGTTGTAGAGCTTAGTCTTACACGCGAGTAGAGAGGCTCGAATAGTTTCACCGGAGACTGGGGCGTCGTAGCATACTTTGATCAGTCCTTTTTTGACTCTGGCAGCCACCTCCTCAGTGGAGATCTCTTTCTTATCAATGTTTTGTGCATTAATTGCCAGAGTGAGTCTGATCTCTCTGCCGTCTAGCTCGAGGTCATCCTCTTTCTGATCGACTTCAGCTGACTGGATCTTGGGCTCCACTTTGGCTCTCCGGGGTTTCTTCTGCCTGGGTGAGTTGGGTATGGTTGCTGGGGCGTCAGACTTTTGTTGTGCTGATGCTTGTTCGATGCCATGAGGTTTGGAGGTTACCTGAATGGATTCTGTTTGTGGCTGCTTATTGTTGTTGAATGATGCCGAGAGGACTTTATTGGAATCGGGGTTGTCTGGGAATTTAACCGTCTCCAAGTCATTGGCTGCCAGCATTTTATTCATCTCCGTGTTAAATGAACCAGGGCAAGCAAGGTTCATAACGTGAGCGTGTAAAATGCATGCCAGCATTTTGGTAGGAGTACTGTCGCTTAATTGCAGCACTATCTGCGGTTGAGTCGGCGCTGTGTTCGGTAGTGCTTGCGTTTTAGCGGCAGCGGCATATGATTGTTTAGGCCTGTCTGCAGCCTCTCTTTTCTTCCTCAGCTCTTCTTTTCTGACAGGGCATTGCATGCTCAGGGTGCGATGGTTGCCTGCGCAGTTGATGCACATTTTCGTGTTGCTAACACAGTGCATCCAGTCGTGCCCGGTCTGTAAGCATTCCGAGCAAATCTTTGGCTTTCCAGAGTCAGGGCAGGCGCTAGTTGAGTGGTCTTCTACCTTGTAGCAATTAAAGCAGGTAAGAAGTTCGAAGAACCTCTCCCGCTCAATTTGGTCTGAGGAGATGATCATGGAGAACAACCTGAGACCTGATTCCTTGGCTTTTGCAGCCATTTCCATGTTTTGGAAGACAATTTTTAAGACATGGGAAAGGCTTCGAAATTTCACGACTTCGATCACCTCCGCCCATTGATGGTTCCTCAAAATTTCGGCTTTTATGTCTTCTGCCGTTCTTTCCCCTACCCAGGGGTCCACCCTTCTGCAGATGACTGCTTTCCTTGCAGCTAGTGCCGGAGATGGTCGAGGTTCTAGCCCGATTTTGCCGAGTTCTTGTGAGCCTGCTTCGGATGAAATTTTTTCAAGGTCATCTTGCGTGTGGCAGATGACCGTATAGCCTCTGTTGGTTTCAAGAAGGCGCTTGAGACCGATGCCCAGTTTATCGAATATGGCTTCGAATACCTCGGCCTTTTCCGGTTTTTGATTGCCGGTTAGCTTAAGCGGGACTCGAAAGTCCAGCGGCTCCCCCCTCACGTTCATGGTGAGGGTAACTTCTCATTAATGGTGTTTTCGTGACCAACACAAAACTGGTCGTGACAGAAACAGGAGGAATCTCCAATCAGTCCGCCCGACCAAGGAGCGCTAGAAACAGGAGAAATCTCCAATCAGTCCGGCACTCCCAGTTAGTTTTGTGTGGATGAGAAGTAAGGGTTTAGGAGCCCACCACTGCTATAACCCCGGTAGAAACAGGAGGTATCTCCAATCAGTCCACCAGGGCTATGACCCGTACCCAAGCGACGGCAGAAACAGGAGTTCTCTCCAATCAGTCCGCCGCCACCAAGTCAGGGGGCAGTGCGCTTGACAGCGGGAGGAGCCTCGTATTTTGGGGGTTTTGGGAATTTTCCCAAAACTTTCCCTCCTTTACCGGAAAGGAGGTTCAGCGTTGAGGGGGTAAGGACTCTGTTTCGGGCAGATGCTTGCTTGCTTAGACGTCTATCGCCTCGGGAGGTCTGGTCAAGACAGAAACAGGAGGAATCTCCAATCAATCCGTCTAGACCTGGTTTCATGGAAGTTCGTGGGGATTTAGAATTTTTCCCAAAACTTTACCTCCTTTATCAGGAAGGAGATTCCGGGGCAGCGATTTATCTCCTTTCTTCATCCTGACTTGAGTTTGAGCAGAGCTCACTACTGTTCTCTTAGTGCCTATACAGATCTAGTCGAGACAGAAACAGGAGAGATCTCCAATCAGTCCGTCCCGACCGAGGAGTGCCAGAAACAGGAGGAATCTCCAATCAGTCCGGCTCTCCTTATAAGATCGTACAGGCAGGGCGAGAGCCCGGTCGAGCCGAGTGTCGCCTTGGGAGGTCTAGTCTAGACAGAAACAGGAGGAATCTCCAATCAATCCGTCTAGACCTGATTTCGTGGAAGTTCGAGGGGGTTGAGAAATTTTCCCAAAACCTTACCTCCTTCATCAGGAAGGAGATTCCGGGGCAGAGATTTTTCACCTTTCTTCACCCTGACTTGAGTTTGAGCACAGCTCACTAATGTTCTCTTGGTGCCTACACAGATCTAGTCAAGACAGAAACAGGAGAGATCTCCAATCAGTCCGTCCCGACCGAGGAGTGCCAGAAACAGGAGGAATCTCCAATCAGTCCAGCTCTCCTTATAAGATCGTATAGGCAGGGCGAGAGCCCGGTCGAGCCGAGTGTTACACAGCGTTAAAGCCTCTGGTTGCTATTCGAAGCTGAACAGGTGAGTTTGCTGTGCCAGACTAGTATGATAGTCTATTTGAGATTTTCAAAAATTTTCACAGGGTTGAGAAATTTTTCCTAAAATTTTCCTCCTTTGCCGAGTTGAAGATCCCACGACGGCGAGTTTAGCAACTCCTCACTGACTGACTGACTTACTCTTTGCCGGAACTTTGAACTTTGAACTTTGATGTTGAAAGTGGTGAAAGGTGTAGTAGATATTGATAGTGCTGAAGGAGATTGGAGTATTGCCCTGGAGCAGAGGGCATCACAGGCATTCTTCTCTTGTTTGTCTTCCTTGCGTTCCTCCGTTTGGTTGGTTCAGCGTCAGCTGACCTTCCTGTAGCGAAGCTACTTTTCATTTTTCCTTTTTATATAGTCTTGCTTTTATTTTTTTTTTATTTTTTTTTTTTTAAATAAATTTGCATAAATATCTCTTCTATATATAAACTATTTCCTCCGTCGGTTTGAAGTGGGCATTCAAGCCTTTCAATTTTGTTTTTGCTAACTCGTAGCCTATTTATTTTTGTTAATTTTACTCGTTTTGGTGATTTTTTACATCGCCAATGGGGGGGGGAGTTACTCCCCATCTTTCTTCTTGTTTAGCTTTTCTGTCTATTTGTTGTTTGGGCACTACGCCTCTTTTGTTTGTTTTTTATACGGTATACATTTATTTATTATTTGTATGGGCACTACGCCTCTTTTGTTAATTTTGTTGTTGTTTTATTATTATATTGGAAATCATTGGGCACTACGCCTCTTTTATTTAATTTTGGATTTATTCTTTATTTGGGGGGGGGGGTTGGGCACTTTGCCTCTTTTAACTTTACTTTATTTCTCGATTTGGAGTTGTTGCTCTCGATTTTGTTTAGATGATGATTTAAAGGAACGGTTGTCTTGAGGACTGGTATATAGCGTCCTGCATGAAAGGTTTGCTAGCTATCTGAACAGGGCTAATTGGTTTTCTCGGGAGCACGTTCTTCCACTGGGGAATAGTGCTCTCCTCGTAGCCCGTCCAATAGCATGCTGCGGAATCTCGAGTCCCGCATCTATTTGCGGGAGTATCTCGTTTTCTACCCTTTCCCAGGTCTTTCTCCCTAGCCTTTGAAGGACTATATTCAGTGGCTCAAGTCCTGCTCTTGCGTGCAGTTCCGTCTGCCGAATATAGTCCAGCCTCCTCGCGCCGGTTATAAGCAGGGTAGCCTTGTTCTGAACTCTCTGCATGTGTTTGAGAGAGGTAGAACTGGCCGCCTGCATAACCACCGCGGGGTACACCAGCACTGGACGTACCAGAAGGTTGTAAAGTTTACTGATGTTTTTTAAGCTGAGATCTTTGAACCTATAAAGTTTTCCAAGTTCTCTTCTGGCTAGGGAGACACGGCTGTTAATGTGCGCCTTGTACCCCGTTGAGGTAAGACGCAGACCCAGTACTTTACCCTCGTTCGAGTATGGGTAAAGTTCATCTCTGACGATGACATCGTCTCGTTTCCGGCGGTTCATAGGGATGATTTGGAACTTACGGCGGTTTGTTTTTATTTTCCACTTTCTTTCGAAACGGTTAATGTTTTCGATTTCGGTAGCTGTCTCCCTTGCTTGAACTCCAGCGTTCCTGTAGGAACCGGGGATGATTTGTGTGATGTCGTCTGCAAACTGCAGATACATCACATCCTCCCCAACTGGAGCAGGTAAGTCCAGCGTGTACACAATGTACAGCAGCGGACTCAGACAGCTACCTTGTGGAACTCCCGCCTCTAGTTCAAACTTGGGTCCTCTGTAGCCCTCGATAGAGATACGGGCTGTTCTTTCCATGATGTAATCACAGAGGACCCTTTCCAGGACCGGGTTTAGCTGGAGGCCTAAGATCTTGTATTGTAGACCTCTCAGCCAAACCTTGTCGAAGGCCTTCTGCACGTCGCGCAACACCACATCTACGTATCTCCCTTCGGCTTTGCAGCGGGCCAGCTTTTCGGTGAGGAGGGCAAGGGCTGTATCAGTCCCCCTCCTCCTGCGAAACCCGTGCTGCTGAGGGTTGTGAGCTTCCAGCTCGGAAAGCTGATCTTGTAGCCTGTTGGCTAGAAGCTTTTCGTAGATTTTGCCTACAAACTCTAGAAGGGAAATTGGCCTATAGTCCACCAGTTGATCTGGGGGCTTGTTCCCTTTAGGGATAAAAATGATTTTGGCCATTTTTAGCCCGTCGGGGAAGTAGCCCGTGTTCAGGGAAGCATTGAAGATGTTTGTGATTCCCTGAATGATCTGCCGAGGGGCATGTACCAGATTGTTCTTGGTGATGCCCGTCCAGCCTGGTGCCTTTTGCTTGAATGTTTTCAAGACTTCCATGACCTCTACCGTTGTTATTGGTCGGCCATGGTCAGCCATTTCCCTCCTTTCGTCAACGTAGGCTTGTGGGTGCGTTCGGTGTATGATCTGATTGAGTTCCTCAATCAGATGGTCCTCGAACTCCTGGTCAAATTCCGCATCGTCCTCTGGTGTAATAGAGAAGATATTTTTCCAAAACGTGCGGAATCTCTCCTCCAGAACCGCCGGATCCTCCAAGTAGTCATCGCCCTCCTTGATGCGGGTCTTTCCTCTACTTGGGAGTCCTTTCAACTTTTTAACTATTCGCCAGAATTTGTCGGGGGCCAACTCGCTGTCCAACCCGGCTATTAGGCTGTTCCAGATTTCAGCCTGCTGTTGGTTTATAGCCTGTTTTAGTTCGTCGCGTAGGCGACGGAGCAGCGAGCTTCGCTCCCGATTTGTACCTGCTCTTCTGATTTCCTCGTACACCTCCCTGTGCTCCCTAGCGATCTCTTTCATCTCTTCTGTCCAACGAGGTTGTGGAAGAGTTCTGTACCCTGTCATAGGTACACACTCGCGGTCAGCCTCAATGATGAGGGCTGTTATCCTTTCCAGCTCCCCGTCGATCTCCTCTAATGTGGCCTCACTTAGGTCGGCTGGTTCGTAGACGCCTAGGATTTCTCCGTAGCGTTCCCAGTCGGCCGAGGCGTAGCTCTTGCGGAGAGGGACCGGGATCTGGATCGGTGCGAGTGAGATGGTGGTGAGAATCGCTATATGGTCGCTGGGTACTGTTGGTCCTGGCTCGCTATAGTAATTGAACGGGAACCCACCACTTGTCATGATTATGTCGGGCTTGGTTGCCGCCCGAGAGGTTATATAGGTCGGAAATTCCGGTCCTATCCTCTGGATGTTTTTACGTCGCATAATCATTTCCAAGTTGTGGCCTCTGTTATTAGTATTACCATAGCCAGCCGTTCGGCATCTGGCGTTGAGGTCGCCCCCAAAGAACACCATCCTGCCGTGGCCAAACAAGGTGTAGAAGTTATTGAGGGGCAGGTACGCTCTGCGAGGGGGTTGATACGCCGACGCGATCACGAGATTGCCCACTAGTGTGGGCATCTCAATCGCCACGAATGACTCGTCCAGTTCTGGAAGGTGCCTGAACGAGAGATTCTTTTTGATTGCAATCGCGGCGCCGTCAAACCTCTCTTGAGAATGGTTTTTAGCAATCACTCTGTAGCCCGGTATCTTAATTTGGTACGATGTTGTGTCGATACCGTGCTCTGTAATCAATATGATGTCGGGGTCCAGCACACGGAATATGTTTCCATACGCCGTAGCTTTTCCCTCCCATCCATTGACATTGAGTGTTACTATTTTCAACCTGTTGTTCGGGTTTTCCATTCTTTTTCTGGCTTTTAGTGTTTCTTAGTGAAAGGACGTTTTCTCCCGTTCCTTTTCTTTTTGAATTCTGCCGTGGGTAGCTCTACCAGTGTATCCCTATAAAGGGTGATGTTCTGACTATTGAGGGCCTCTTCGACTACCTCTTCGTCACACTGGGCATCGTAATCCCACTTGTAGTATTTCTTTTTTATACCAACAAGTATTCTGTTGGTATCGTTGTCCTTTGGGAAGGGGAGTTGTTCTGACGCATAAATCCTCAGATTTATCTCATCTGCGTCTAGGGCCTTTTTAGTTACTCTCTTTTCCTTTTTTGTTTTCTTCATGCTTGAATCGGCATCACTGTCTGAGGACTCCGTGGATTCCGATTCATCGGAGCTCTCCTTAACCGTCCTTTTCACGATCTTTGATCTGACCGCTGCTTCTCTTTCCTTTTTTGCCTCAATTCTTGGGTCTGTTCTTTTGGGTTTCTCTTGAGGTTTAGACTCCTTGACAGTAGCTGGTTGAGCCTCCTTGGGCACCATTTGTAGTTGGAGAACGTCCCCTGAAGGGGGGTCATCCGGGAACCACATTTGGTTCAGGCCATTCTTCGCCAGCATTTGGTTTAACTCTTTAGCGAAGCAACCAGGTTGTGTCAGGTTTCTAACGTGCGCGTATAAGATACACGTTAGAATTTTTGTGGAGTCCTCGTTTTGGAGCTTTAGGTATGTCCTATTTAAGTTTCCCGCAGATTGGGCGGATTTGGCGACTTGGGCATACGAGGTGTGTGCTTTAGTAGTCTCCGCTTTTTGAGAAATTTTTTGTTTGTTCCTTATGATTTCCTTTTTTTTCGGACAGGCCATAGCCATCGTCCGATGCCCTTGTCCGCAGTTTATGCACCTCTCTCTGGGGCTCTGGCAGCTCTTCCAGTGATGTCCTGGTTCGCTGCATCTCGAGCAAAGCTCCTCGGGTGCTTGGCATTCTTTTGTCGTGTGAGCTTCCATTTTGTAGCAGCGGAAGCAGAATTGGACAGAGTGGAACTCCTCCCTCTCAATCTGCTCCCCACTGACTTTGGCATTGAAAAGCAGGAGCCCAGACTCCTTTGCCTTCCTAGCCATGGAAGTTTCCCCAAAAATGATTTTGAAAACATGGGAGTAATCTGTATTATCTCGTTTATTTCTAAATTTGATAATGTCGGTCACCTTTGCCCATGCGTGATTCTTGAGGATTTCCTCTTTGATTTCTTCTTTAGAATGTTCTCCGATCCATGGATCAAGTTTCCTACAAATCACACTTCTGTGTGATTGGATCTGTGGGGGGATAGCAGGCGTAAGGCCAAGCTCCCGGAGAACTTCAATGGCTTCTTCCTTTGTTAGTGCCTCTATATCTTTTTCCGTCTCGCAGACGGCGACATAGCCCACGGGGACTTCCAAAAGTCTCACCATGGCGATTTTTAATTTTCCGTAGACGGCTTCAAAGACCGTCGCTCTGGCGGGTCTATTATGGCCGCTCATTGTGCGCAGAGGCACCCGGGGGAGTTGGTTCTGTGCCATTGCACTGGCCCCAAGGGGCGATGAACCACTGTGGGGTAGCTCCTGCTTCTGGTTCTTAGTGCGTTTTTACCCACTTAATAGTATGGGTTGTTTATCCAAAATAAACAATTTATCAATTTTATAAGAGAAATTTACTTTTTTTAGAGGGGGGGGGCATCCCCCCCCCCCGCCCACCGTAGCAAGCGAGCATCCGTGAACATGAACTGCTGGATGAAAGGATGAATGAATGTGGGTGAACCCGGGGAGGCCCCTCAGACGGTTGGTTGTGACGGACTTAATGATGGGTGGTGATTGAATCAACTACCACCACCCGAGTGGTGCCGCCCCGTCCGGGGTTTGGTTATCGATGCTGCTTCCAACTTACACAGGGACGGTTGCATGTCCCCCTGTGGTCTTGGCCGGAAACTACCCTCAGAGATTAGAGCGAACTCTTCCCCGAAGCTTTCAGCATCGCCTCTTAACCGGGCGACCACTGACGCCGAGTTCTGCAGTGGGCTAGTCCACAAACCTGCTTTCCTGGGCGCCCCCAATTATGCCTATCACACGAACGGCATAGTTGGAACGTGGTAAAATGGAATGCAGTTCAGTTCACTTCAGCTCCCCAGCCCCGGCAGGGGGGGGGGGGGAATGCTTGGTCGAATTAGTCCGACATTCTTGGGCTCGTGGTACTCTCTTTTATAAGTAAATTCTCTTATTCCCCGTAAGGAAACGTGAAAAAATTCACGTAAAAAAAGCTTCTTTGCTTTATCACCGAATAACTTTTCTGAGTTAGATGAAATGTGAAAATTCTTCTTTCCCGTCCTCTTTGCCGGACTGACGTCGGCCGTGTTTATGTGTATACGATTGAAGCGTAAGTAACATTTTAATCTATCCTGGCGCCTGATTGGTTGAAATGTTATAGAGTTAAGTTTAGATGAAATTACTATTTATATAGGTGAATTTTTGTGTAAAAATCGAAGGCAGCATAATTTCACTTGAAAAGTCGACGCTGAGAAGATCTCATTTTTGAAAAAGGAGGAAAAGTCGGAGGTAAGGGAGGCTCAAAACGCCATTTTTTGGAGCCTCATCATCCTTACGGGGAGAATTCATTAACGAATTTTACACCGGCACCTAGAAGACTAGATGTCGTGCTAACCCCCCCCCCCCCCTCCCTCTACGGAGTCGCAACGCTGAAATGAACTGAACTGCCACTCATCTAGTCTCGCCACAACTATGTCGGTCCAATTTGATAGACATAATTGGGGACGTTAAGGAAAGCAGGTTTGAGGATTAGCCCACTGTGGAACTCTACGGAAGAGACCGCCCGGTTACGAGGCGATGCTGAAAGCTTTGGGGAAGAGTTCGCTCTAATCTCTAAGGGTAACTTCCGGCCAGGACCACAGGGGGACACACAACCGTCCCTGTGTAAGTTGGAAACAGTATCGATATCCAAACCCCAGATGGGGCGGCACCCCGGGTGGTGGTAGTTGATTCTAACGCCACCCATCATCAAGTCCGCCACTCATCACCCATCTGAGGGGCCTCGCCCGGGTTCACCCTCCATCATTCATCCCCCCCCATTTGGCAATAAAGTTCACGTAAGCTTAGAGGCGAAGTAGAGGGAGCCCCCCCAAATAAACCAACACAGAAGAACACGTAGAAGAAGAGGTGCACCATACTAGATCAACAGCAAGTTCCCCCACAACGAGAGCATCTGGTGCAACCAATCATCAACGCTAAGGGGCCACTCTCTAGAAGAGATGGCCCAAGATCACACGACCCGGATTCCTCTGCGGGTTGTCGAAGGGCAACCCAAGCCCAGCAGGGAATCCACCTTCGAGGCCGTGTATGGTAAACTGGGAATTGCCATGGTGAGACTCCTGGACATTCCGTCGGGCTATATCGCAATATGCGAAACCGAAAAGGATATCGAAGATATTGCCAAGGAGAAGGCAGTCGAAGCCCTTCGGGCCATAGGACTGCAGCCTGCAGTGCCACCCCAGATCCTGGCGCACAGGAGTGTTGTATGCCGCCGGATCGATCCGTGGATTGGGCAGCATACAGCAAGCGAGATGAGAGAGGAGATAGAGCTACGGCAGGCCTGGGCTAAGGTAGCTGAAATTATAAAATTCAAGAATCGGAGGGACGGCAGCGATTACTCGCACGTGTTTAAGGTAGTCTTCACGGAGACTACCATGGCACAGAAGGCGAAGGAGCAGGGTCTCCTCATGTTTAACGCCAAAATTAGCGGTGAGCAGGTGGAAAAGGGTGAGTTCACCCCGGTCCAATACTGCTTCAAGTGCTATAAGATGGAGACCCACGCCACCAAGGACTGCAAGGAGCCACAGGAGACCTGCTCCAAATGCAGCCAGCTTGGCCACAATTGGCGGAATTGTGTCAGCACAACTGAAAAATGCGTGAGTTGCGGGCAGGGCCACCGAACGATGGCCATGTCTTGTCCCGCCAAAAAAGAAGTTATGAGGAATAAGCAGGAGGCAAAGAGGAATGAGGTCACACGTAGGGCGAACACGTCCTACGCACAAGCGGCAAAGGCAGCCATCTCAGAGGTGGATGCCAGAAGAACATACATCAAAATTGAAAATGAGGGATCTACGAAAATCATGACGTGCATACTTCATGCGCACGTCATGAATCTGGCTCGCCCAGGCACATTCGCCACCGTGTTGAACCAGATGTTGGCCAAAAACGGGATGGAACAAATGTGGTTCCCGGATAACCCCCCTTCTGGGGACGTACTGCATTTGCAGATGACCCCCAAAGCCCAGCAGACTAAGGTGCAAGCTAACCCAAGTAAACAACAACCCGAAAAAACGAGTAACGAAGCAGTCGAGACGAAAACTCCTGCTCCCACCCAATCTATGACAAGCACGGCGAAACAAGCGAGCTCGGAAACGAGCAGCTCATCAGAGTCTTCGGACTCCTCAGACGCGGAAGCATCCAAACCCCTGGAAAAGAGGGGGTAAAAAGAAGAAATCCAAGAGATTGCGGGCGAACTACATCAACCTGAGGGTTTACGCCTGCGATCAATTCCCCTTCCCAGAGGAAATGGAGCCTAGTCGTATTTTCCAAGGGATTAAAGCAAAAATCTATAAATGGGAGTACGACTCTGAGATAGACCCTGGTACAGTGGAAGAGGCCCTGCTCGCACAGAATGTGATCCTTCATCAGAACACATGCGAGCAACTCTCTAACGCTGAATTCAGGAAGAAGAAGAATGGGAGGAAGAAGAACGTCACCCAAAAACACTAGGTGACTCAAGATGGAAAGAGTAAGCAATAAAATGAGGATTCTGACACTCAATGTGAATGGTTGGGAGGAGAAGGCCACGGCATATGGTAACATATTCCGTGTGCTCGACCCCGACATCATTCTCATCACAGAGCACGGTATCGACACAACAGCTGGTCGCATAAAAATACCGGGCTACAGAGTGCTCATGAAGAATCATTCCCAGGAAAGGTTTGATGGTGCTGCAATAGCTGTCAAGAGGAACATCTCCTTCAAACAACTGCCAGAACTCGATGAGTCCTTTGTGGCAATCGAGGTTCACACCCTGGTCGGAGACCTCGTGATAGCTGCGGCATATCAACCCCCTCGACGAGCATATCTCCCGTTATGTAATTTTTATACACTGTTTGGGCACCGCAGAATGGCATTCTTAGGGGGAGACCTCAATGCCAGATGCCGAACGGCGGGCTATGGTAGC
Organism: Ceratothoa steindachneri; assembly: GCA_963969495.1. NCBI lineage: Eukaryota > Metazoa > Arthropoda > Malacostraca > Isopoda > Cymothoidae > Ceratothoa > Ceratothoa steindachneri. The sequence goes on along the minus strand of OZ018332.1, from coordinate 72,198,466 downwards.
ACCAACGATAGAGGCCGAAACTTGGAATTGATTATGGGAAGAAAAAACATCCAAAGGATTGGGCCGGATTTTCCGACCTATATCACTTCCCGGTCAGCCACTAAACCTGACATAATCTTGACAAGTGAAGGCTTCCCCTTCAACTACCATAGCGAGCCAGGCCCAACAGTCCCTAGTGATCACATCGCGATTCTCACAACAATATCTCTCGCACCAATCCAGCTCCCAGCCCCTCTCCGGAAAAACTACGCCATGGCCAACTGGGATCGCTACAAGCAGCGACTCAGCGACTATGCGCCAGCTGACCTCAGCACGGCGTCGTTAGAGGAGATTGACAGGGAGTTGGAAAGTATAACAACGTCCATACTAAACGCGGACCGCGAGAGCATACCCGTAACAGGGTATAAAACACCTCCTCAGCCCAGATGGACCGAAGAGATGAGAGATATCGCTCGTGCTCACAGGGAAGTGTATGAGGATGTAAGACGAGAGGGTCCCAGCCGGGAAAGGAGCTTGCTGCTTCGACGCCTAAGTTCAGAGCTTAGAGAGGCTATCAACCTCCAACAGGAGGACATATGGAACACCTTGATAGCCAAAATCGACAGCGAGCTTAGCCCGGCTAAGTTCTGGCGCCAAGTCAGGAACTTAAAGGGACTTACTCCAAGACCCAAAGCTCGGATAAAGGAGAACGATGACTACATAGAGAACCCGGTGGTTCTCGAGGATAGGTTCAGGAACTTCTGGAAAAGCGTTTTCAGGATTACCCCCGAGGAAAACGCTGAGTTCGACCAGGAATTCGAAGGTCAACTGATTGAACAACTAAATCAGGAAATACATCGCACGCATCCACTACAGCAAGCCAACGAAGGCAGGGAGATGGCGGGTCATGGACGCCCCATAACATCAGAGGACGTCATGGCCACTGTGAAAGCCTTTCGCCAAAAGGCACCAGGCTGGACGGGTATCACCAGAAATAACTTGGTTAACGCCCCACAGCAGATCATTCAGGGTATCGTTAACGTCTACAACGCTTCCCTGAATACGGGCTACTTCCCGGAAGGTTTGAAGATTGCGAAGATGATCTTCATACCCAAGGGAGGTAAACCCCCTGATCAACTGGTAAACTACAGACCCATCGCCCTGCTGGAATTCGTTGCGAAAATCTACGAGAGACTCCTAGCTAACAGGCTCCAAGAACAACTTGCCGAGCTGGGAGTCCACAACCCTCAGCAGCACGGGTTCCGCAAGGGACGAGGAACGGAAACGGCCCTCGCCCTCCTTGCGGAGAAACTCGCCTGCAGTAAAGCTGAGAGGCGGTATGTAGACGTAGTGCTGCGTGATGTAAAGAAGGCCTTCGATAAGGTTTGGCTGAGAGGACTACAATACAAGATCCTTAACCTCCAGCTTAACCCACTCCTGGAAAGGATCCTTTGCAATTATATCTCCGATAGGAGAGCCCGAATTTCAATCGAGGGCTGCAAAGGACCCGAATTCGAACTCGAGGCGGGAGTTCCACAAGGCAGCTGTCTCAGTCCTTTGCTGTACCTAGTGTACACTATAGACCTACCTGCTCCAGTGAGGTTCGATTCGATGTATCTGCAATATGCAGACGACATCACCCAAATCGTCCTAAGTCCATTCCGGAACTCTGGTAGTCAGGCGAGGGCGACAGCTGTCGAAATTGATAATATCAACAGATATGAAAGAAAGTGGAAGATCAAAACCAACCGCCAGAAGTTCACGATCATTCCGATGAACCGCCGGAAAGTTGATGACGTCATCGTCGACAATGAACACTACCCATACTCCAATGAAGGTAATGTCCTGGGATTGCGACTCTACAAATCTGGATATTCGACTCATATGAAAACCAGAGTCTCCCTAGCCAAACGAGAGCTGAAGAAACTTTACCGTTTCCGAGGCCTCAGCGTGCCTAATATCAAAAAACTGTACATGGCCTTGGTACGCTCAGTCCTGGTGTACTCGGCCGTGATCACGCAGATGGCAAGCTGTACATCTCTCAGAACGATGCAGAGAGTACAGAATAGTGCCACGCTGCTGATAACAGGCACGCGTAGGATCGACCGTATTCGGCAATCGATTCTACACCAGAGAATCGACCTAAAGCCGATCAACACGGAGATCCAACGGCTAGGGAGAAAAACTTGGGACAAGATAGACCAGACTATACTCCCAAACTTAAACCTGAACATCAATATACGTGCCAACCGGAGACGCGCTATAGGTAGAACTGCTCTGTTCCCGAGCAGTAGAACCTGCGCGAGAGAAGCGGTACTACCCATGTTTACATAGGGTTAGTCCACTCCTCTAATAGGTCCACGACTCAAGAACCTAAAAGTTGACAAGTAGTCCAACAGTGGTATCGATTCTTACAATTTTTAACAACCAATTGAAAAAGAGGCGAAGTGCCCACATTAAAGTCCCCTCCCCCCCCCTATAGTTACATAGCAAGTATTAATAAAATAATACCAAAATTAAATATAAAAGAGGCGAAGTGCCCACACCTAAAAGTCAAAAGTAAAGAATTAAAAGAGGCGAAGTGCCCAACTCCCCAACACCCATGTTACAATTAATTAGTTGAAAGTCAAGAATTAAAAGAGGCGAAGTGCCCAACTCCCCAATTCCCATTTGTCAAAAGTCAAGAATTAAAAGAGGCGAAGTGCCCAACTCCCCAATACCCATTGTCAACAAATAACCCAACAAGTCAACGAATACCAAACTAAGACAAGGGCTAAATGCCCACATTAAAAGGAATTGAAGAATAATCAACACTGAGATTCATTCAGCTAGAAAAGTCAACCTTGAAAGGCTTGAATGCTTCGAAGGTGGAAATACTTATTACACAGAGATTTATTTATATATATTTATACGGAGGAAACTGACTGTCAATGACAGTCAGCTACTTTTTTGACGGAGGAATTTTTTTTTTTAGTTAACCACGACATGAAGAATGCTAGTGATGCCCTAACACCAGGGCAAACTAGAAAACTTATTCACACCTTTATATACCTACCACACAATTTCACCACTTTAACCTAAAGTAAAGTAAAGTAAAGTAAAGTAAAGTGTAAAAATCGACTGCTTTGCTTGCCTGAGTAAGTCTTGCTCTTCTCACGTGTGACCTGGTAAAGCCAACCTTAAGTTGTACTTCGCATACTATTGGTGATATTTGTTGTTTACGCACGTTTAGTGATTGCTCGTTCAGGAATACAGATTCAGCTTACGTTCGAAAGTGACATTGCGTTTTTACGAGTAATAAGTGAATTTTCACTCGCTTCGTGCGTCGGTAGCGAGGGTGAGCTTGCTTCCGCCCTCCCCCTCCTTTTTCCACACCGGACTCCCTTTGTGGTAGACCGGAGACCTGCAGGCCTTCGAGAAGCGCCTGCACCCAAGGTAAAGTGCCATTTGATCGGGTTGTTTTGTTTTGGACATGGACTACTCCTTTTTTGACCTATTCTTTTTCACTGGTGAAAAATTATCACATAACACACCTCACGAACACAGCCACACACTCAGAGTCTTCGCATATTTTTTATCTCTCTAATTCCCATGCGGAAATGGAGATTTAAATGAGGGAGACTCGGCGGATACCGCTGAGGACTCTCTCCGATGGCCCCAAGCCAGATCGGGGAGATGTCTTCGCCATTACCCATGGGGAACTAGGGGTAACCCTAGTTAGACTTATAGACACGTACAATGGATACTCGGCTATCTGCCAAAAGGAGAGTGACTGCGAAGTCCTCACCTCTCAAAAAGCGGCAAATCCCTAAAAAGATTAACCTCAGACCCCACACGCCTCCACAGATTAAAACCCACCACAGCATTATACTTCGACGCCTCGATCCTTGGGTCGGCAGCCACAGCATCGAAGAAATTCATGCTGAGGTTGAAAAAAAACACCCCTGGGCCAAAATAGCAGAAATCCTTAAATTTAAGGATTACACGCACGTTTTTAAAGATCGTGTTTACGGATTCGGCGATGGCGGTTAAGGCTACGGAGTGCGGTATGCTCCTCTTTAACGTTCGGATCTGCCCCGAGCAGGTCGAACGCGAGGAGTTTATCGACCTCCAAATGTGCTTCAAATGCTACAAGTATGAGGAGCACACTACAGCCAACTGCCCCAAAGGGAATGCTACCTTATGTTCCATCTGCGCATCGGACAACCACTTCTGGAGGAGCTGTAAAAGCACCACCATGAAGTGTCTAAACTGCGCGGGGGAACATAAGACACTCTCCATGGCCTGCCCCATCAAGAAACAGATCCTTAAAAAGAAAGCCACACAGAAAAAAACGAAAGAGGAAACAAAAGCCAACACCACTTATGCCAAGGTTGCAAAAGCTGCGGTAGCGGAGTCAAAAGTGAATCCTACACAGCAAAACAAAACCACCCACGCAAACACACGCACAAAGGTGAATAACGAAGGCACGGAGACTGGAGTTGCGAGAGCCGAGGGAGGGGCACGTTCACCCCGCTCACGAAAAACCTCGCAGCCCCAGAGACGCCCGAGATCGTCCTCTTCTTGTAAGAGGGAATCTAGGCACGCATACCATTCAAGAAAAATTAACTTGAAGGTATTCGCTGCCGAAAGGTCCCCTTTTCCTAAGGAGATGGATGCCCTAGATGTATCCGAAGGCTTAATAGCCGGAATATACAAATGGGAATTCACCTCGGACGAGCTCAGTGAAAAACAGGTCGAGGAGGCTTTACTCCAAGGCCTGATTAAACTGACTCCGGACTCCTTTATAACCCTTCCCGACGGCGAATACAGAAAAAAACGTACATGAAAAACCATAACGCCCCCAAACACTCCACAAGGACCTAAACTCGTAAGAGAATAAAGTCCTAAAACATCATATTACACTCGAAAACCCTTAAGTGAACTACAAAATGACGACTCTAAAAATTTTACATTTGAACTCTGACGGATGGACAAACAAAAAAATAATATACGGAAACGTATTAAGACAATGTGACCCAGACGTTATATTTATTTCCGAACATGGAATAGACGACGCTAACCCGATAAAGATCTTTCCCTACGAAGTCTTGACCAAAAATCACAGCGGAGAACGTTTTGACGGATGCGCCATAGCTGTGAAAAGAGGCCCTTACTTCAGATCAATAAGTGGACTCGATGAATCTTCCCTTGCTGTGGAGGTCCGTACGGCAGTGGGCCCCCTGGTCCTGGCAACGGGGCACCAACCCCCAAGGAGAGGGTATTTGCCCCTCCCAAACTTCTTGCAGTTATGTGGAAACGGCAGAACCGTTCTCTTTGCCGGTGACCTCAATGCAAGAAGCGCTGCCTCCGGTTATACGTCGACCAACCCAGCAGGCAGGAATCTCGAGACACTTATTGATAGACACATTATGACTAGAATTGGACCAGACTTCCCTACATATATCACAGACAGGTCAGCCACCAAACCAGATATTGTGCTAACCAGCAATAAGTTCCCTTATAATTACTTCATTGAGCCGGGCCCCCCTATTCCCAGCGACCACCTGGCTATCCTTATTAAAGTCTCAACCTCCCCCATTCAAATCCCTATCCCAGAGCGGAAGAGCTACGCTCGAGCCAACTAAGATAAGTATAATCAACTCCTCGAAAGTTCTATCCCAGAACCCTTAAATAATGCCTCCCTTGAAGAAATTGACGAGGAGTTGGATAAATTAAATGAAAATCTATTAAAAGCCGACAAGGAAGCCGTCCCTCGAGTTAAATTTAAAACTCTCCCTGCCCCCTCATGGACCCCTAGAATGAAAACCCTCGCGAGGGAATATAAGGAACGGATCAATGAAGTGAACCTCACTGGCCCCTTTATTAATAATTATTCTTATTAATATAATTGTATGGTTCTACCTGTCTAGTTCTTCTTCTCTCTGGTAATACTTCTTTTTTTCTAAATACTCCTAGTCGATGTCGAGTAATATTCTTCTTCTCTAGGTATAAATTTCCTCTTCCTCTTTCGTCCATCCTTGGTAAACGTGTGAATAATTTGTGTGTTTCTACAGTCTCTCAGGGCATATTGAATTCTCCGTTTTTTCTATGACTTTTCCACTTAATCTTGTAATTATTCTGATGAGTAGCTTTAACTTTGCCACCCTATGAAGGTTTCTTCTTTTTCTTTCCTCAATTATTCCATTGTTTATGATCAGGTATATAACTTTTTTCTGTACTCTTTGGAATCAGAGTAGGTTACTTTTCGAGAAAGTGTACATAAATTTTGTTAAATAAATTATCACAGATTGAATTTTGGCCATCTAAATCTTCCTCTTCTTCTTCAGGCTACGTTCTTTCATTTTCTTTACTAATGCAAGTTCGTGTTTTCCACGATCTGCTATTTTAGTGGTGCTCTTTGATAACTTGATGTTTAAATAAATAACCCAAGATCCTTAGACACGTTGTCTTAGCTGTAGTGCTTTCCTCGGATTAGCCGAGCCCCCACGACCCTTTTAATTCTCTGTTTATGTCAATATTTTCCGTCTTGTGTTTGTTGATAGTTATTATTAATAAAACTCTATTTTATTAATGATAGCAATATTATTATCCTTGAGCTCAGTTCCACTTCTTAAGCATATCGAAGATACATAATATCGGCCGCCAGACAGTAACGCACTCTAAAGATAATTAAGGAAGTTCCCTCAACGAATAGTGTTATATATGGTATCGTCGGGAGTCATTCTACGACACTACGATATGCTCAATTTATAGTAGAACTACGAGTATATTCCAAAATTGCGCTATAATCCAACTATTTCTTACTTATGTTTTGTCACAGATTGTGATGGATAACCATACATAAACTATTTTATTTATCTTTTCAGTTCTAGATTTGCATTACAATGAATCTTACGTGTAAGAATCATCCAAATAGGTTTGTTACAACTGCGGACATGTCGTTCTTCCAGGTCTTCAAGCAAAAATCACTGATTTTAGTAAAAAGATATATCATGCTTAAAATTGAATGATACTAGTGGACCAGGATGAACCTTTTGCTTCCCATATTTGCAATAAAACATGTGTGGAAATTTACGGGATTGGAGTAAAATGAAAAGGAACATTATTTCGTGTCCGAATCGTGTGGAGGGAAGGCAAAGATAACAACACCGACTGCTCCTTCTGCAGAACAAATTTGAAAGCCATCAATCGCAAGAACAAGCACCATGTCCAATACTACAATGTTCTTTCTGCTATTTAACTAAACCCACCTTCCACCGATCTTCCTCTTGCTGAGCCTGATTTTACCATGGTATCTAGCTCTTATTCCGAGGCTATTGTCACTACTGATATAGCTAAGTGTGATACATGCAAGCGTGGTATGGGCGATCAACTAGTGCCTTTTACGCCAGCCGAACTCACAGACCTGACACAAGACCTGAACCTTTTCAAAGAATCTGCTCAGCTATTGGGTTCACGTCTTCGAGAGAAATGTATGCTGACATCAGGGACAAATTCTTTTGGTATCGGGATCGCGAGAAAAAATGTATGAAATCTTTAACGTTTGATGAGACCTCTTTACTGGTATACTGTAACAAATTGCTGACCTGCTCAGAGATATGATGCTATGGAATGGAGAATTTTCATTGAATCATCCCTCATGAATCCCAAGGCAGTTGTTTTTAATAACAGCAATACGTTTGAATCAATTCCTGTTGGACACTCAGCTGCAATGAAAGAAACCTGCAACAGTATGGACCGTCTGCTCTCTGCTCTCAACTACCAAAACCCGAATGGGTAATTAATGGAGTTCTTAAAATTATTGAACTCATCCTGGTCTTTCGAGCTGGGTACACAAAGTATCCATGCTTTATGTGCTTGAGGGACAGTCGGGCTGACGACCAGAATTATATCAGACAAGCATGGCTGTCAAGACAAGGATTAGAATTCGGTTCAAACAACGTTCTGTTCTACACTCTGGTTGAACAGAGCAAGATCATGCTTCCATTCCTGTACATCAAGGTACAAGGAAGGTAGAGGATTTGATTTCATGCGTCAGAGCTTTCCACGTTTTAGCATGGAAAAACTAATGGAAGGTGTATTTGATGGTCTCAAGTGAGGGAGCCTATCAAGGACAGCAGATTTTATGAAGCAGTGAGTCCTGCTGAACTCTTTGTCTGGTTGTCCCTTAAGTTAGTCATTGCAAACATCCTTGGTAAATACAGAACTTGATGAGTTAATGCTATTTCCACAAACCCGTTGCACGCATGTCAGTTAAAATGTATTTCCTTTGTTCCAAAATTGATTATTTTCCCGAAAATTGTAGGGAGCAGTGGAGAAAAGCGTGAGCGCTTTCACAAAGATATCCCTGTGATGGAGGTATGCAACCAAATGCGTTAGCGTGTCATCTTTCTGACTGACTACTGCTGGTGTCTGAAAAGGAATTTGGTGTCTGCTAAGCACAATCTGAATTTCCTGAAAGAGCATTCATCCATGAGTAGCTTTTTTTATGTTGTACTTTTCCTGCAATCAATTAGAACAATCTGTAAATATTCTGTATATAAATCAGTTAAAAATTTATTATTGTGTGTACATTCGCCTACAAATTGATTGGAATATAGGAATATCTCACATTTGTTTATATTTCTAAAACTTGATCTAATTAGATAAAACGAGCATGATTTTCGGATTCAGCGGGAAAAACTGGCCTAAAATCAAGCACTATGTGTTAGACCTTGATCAGATCAGATCAGTGTTATTAATCCATTCAATTCTTAAAAAAAAAACAAATGCTATCCTATACCACAACAAAACCAAAGTAAGAGTAGATACTTTTCGGTAATGCGTTTCCATTGTGAAAAGGTGCGTTTTTATGCTGAAAAATACACTTATTATCCCCAAATTCTGAATGAACTGTGTGGTAAAGCTGTTAATGAAGTAAGTTATGTAGCATTTCAAGTTCATGGCACACTTTTTGTACCAATAAGTATTTTTCAGAAGCAGCCCCAGAATGAAATTTTCTGGATGCTTCCCCGTAAGCACGACATAAACTGCTTTTCTACTCATCAGGAAGGATCTTCTAGAAGCTCCAAAAAACGAATGGGAATTTGATCGGAGAACATCACTATCTCCCAGTCTTCAACCGTCAAGTTTTGTATTTCATCAGTTGAGCCTATCCATGAGGTTATTCTTGGTGAGATGAGCTTTCTTTGCAGTAATTCTTTACCAGAGTCGTTTGTCCTAAATCACTGGAGCACTGAAGCTTTGTCATCCGCAAGCAATCTAGACTTTAGAGACCCCACAAAACTTGAGCCCTAACCTTACCAGGGGCGCTATCTTAGAATACATTTTGAGCAATTGGTTCTCCAGTTGGTTAACTAGTCTTTTAAAGTCATTAATGATGCAGAAGATGATGTTCTTCGATGTATGACCCTTAGCAGTCATTTTGGTTAATAGTATAAAGGTACTTGGAGAGCAAAATGTATGAGCTAGGTTGGGAAGGAAGGTTATTTGGGAATTTGGATGCAGAATGCCAATCAAGGTACAACTCGCTTTGGTACTTTAACTTCTCCGAAAATTTGAGAGACGTGAGTGAAAAGTTTAGATAAAGGTTTCAATAGGTCATTCAAACGATGGAGAAGAAATAATGGGGGGAAACTGAATAAAACAATAACGGGAGAATAGGTTAAGTTTTGATTCTTGATGACTTTAGTCTATCCAGAATAAAGTCCCTTTCAAGTGTTTATATTCCACGGTAACTATTGCTCAATTTCATTAATAGCAGTAATAAAGTAATATGTAGATCCCTTAAATTGTTTTATTCTTTTATTGCAAAGTAATATTTTGTTCTTATTCCTTTTATTTTCTCAGTAAATATCCTGTATATAAACTTTTCATCTTAGGATTATTTACTTTTAATTCCTAAATTCTAAACAAGGAATCCTATATTTATGCTACAACTATTGATGCTGGAAGAAATAAATGTCACTTTTGAAATCAGCTGCCTCAAATCGATGAAGAAAGAAACAATTAGTTTATGTGCTTTGTCAAAATGTAGTTTAAATATACATCTCATGCTTTGATGCTGGTTAATCTTCTGAAAGATAAAATGCACGGTTAATTTTCAATAAAAATATTGCTGCTATAAAATAATAATTTACAAGTTAAACAGTTAGAAATCCAGATAAGCAAAAGGTTTCGTTAAATTTGTTGCGATCTGTGATATACTTAGTGATTAAATATTCTAATATATATAATGTAAACTGTACTGATTAGAATTAGGAATAATCTCCATATATTATTTACATTAAAAGATAGAGAAAACTAGAGGAATCGTTTTAACAGAGAATAAAATAAAACATAGCTTCCAAGGAGAAAAAGATTAAATTTTTTTTAATTTAACTATATCTTTATTTGTATTTGTATATTATCGAGATTCCTGAGGAAATATTTGTGTGAAAATCGTTTTGCCCGATTCTTGATCAATCTTCAGGCGGCAACGGTTACAATTTCTTACGTGCTCATTGCAGAAAAGGAGCCAGTTGGGATACGATAAATGCGACCGAAGAAGTCGAGTTACTTCTCGTTTCAAATGAGGGAGCACTCGTAGAGACTTTGGAGTTGAGAATCTTCGTCAGATACTTGTCGATTGACTATAGCAGAGTTCACGCATGTCGATTTAGCCTTTTTATCGAATTGAAATCACCGCAGGGAGGAGGCGAGCGTCCATCAGCTCGTTCGCCGGAGTAAGTAGAAGTCTATTAGTGCTGCTTACTAAACTGAGTCGAAGGCTTATATAGACGCCTGGTGACGTGGCTGTGACGGTCCTCCACACACACGTGCGATTTGTGGAAAAAGTCGGCGTCTTCTTCAGGGGAAAGGTGAATTTTGATAACGTTGGCTTGGAATGTTCAACGGACTTCAATATTCGGACGGAAGGCAAGAATGTTTGCTGAAAGGTGGCTGTGGGAGACGATGAAATCGGTCCCTAAGCAAATACAGCTGGAATGCGTGATAACGGTGTAGGCTGCATCTTTACCCTGGTTTAGCCATGCTTTCAAAGCTCCATGCGGTGATCTCAGGAGCACATGGGTACAGAATGGAACCTGTTTGCCATTTGACCTCATTCTGCTATATCTAGCTGTTGGATGTTTTTTTAACGTGTAGTTACTGTGTGAGAGAATAATTGCGTGTGTTTGTGGCAGCACCACCATGCTGCCCTCTCTGGTCTCTACCTCACTCTCAAGTAGATTTCTCCTGTAGCGTTTAGGTGCACAAGAGAAGTCTTTGCATTTGTTTCTACCTATGTTAACCATAATCTCGATGACATTAGAAATTGACACGGCAAGCTGGTGAAAACGCAATTTTGGGGACACCTCTAAAACTTAACGGAAGAAATCTCCCCACATTTGAATATGTTTTAAATGCCCGTTCTAGAGAAAGGACTGAGCTAAAGAAGGCATCAAATAAAGAAGCACTCTTTAGTGACATTTGCACAGCTGTAACATTTTCTGGCCCTGTAGCGGTTTAAGCACGGTCAGGACTTTTCTTGTTTAAAACCGATGATGTTTGTCTAAAGTTAGAAACCCACCGATGAATTGTTATTCCATCCGGTACGGGATCATGACGACGAAGCGCAAAGTGTCTTCGGAAGGAACGTTGCTTCGTTACGACAGACTCACCGTTCTTAAGAAACTCTTCCACAAAAAATGCACGATGATTTCCACTCCAGGCCATTGTGGATGCTACCTGAAACAGAAAATAAATGGCATTTAATATACTTCATAGAGATATGAAGTTTTTTCTTGTATCTTCATATATTTGTTTTTATTAACCTTTGAAATCGAGGCAACCTTTCATCCCCACGCTGTACTAAGAAATATTGATTTTTTAATTTAATTAGGTAGGAGGGAAACCGACGAAAAATCACTGTTTAAGTCTGGGTTGAGCTCTTTTATATATCATGTTTCCAAGATTTGAAGTATAATTGGGCATTTATGTGAATTTAAAATTTCGAAATCTTCTATAGAGATATCACTTTAACATTTATTGCGTGATCTCTGATTGCCGAATTTTCTTTAGTTGGAAGTATTTTGACAGTTGATTACTTATGCCCATATGAGACGAAAATCTTGCCTTCAGACTTCTCACTGAGCTTTCAATGTACGAGGAGCGGTCAATAAGTTTTGCAATTCAGATATGAGGATACGAAATATGAGGAAAAGTGTTCTATTATTTTTCAATATAACTACCGTCGACTTAAATGCACTTGCGCCACTTGTCCTTGAGGCTTCAAATTCCCAACAACCAGAGATCTCTCAACTGATGTTCAATCCACTCCTGGACGGAGAGCTGGACATGTTCATCGTCCCTAAATCGGCATACACGCAGTGCAGCCTTGAGCTGGCGGAATAAAAGGTAGTGGCTAGGGGCCAGATCTGGACTGTAGGGGGGATGGTTGAGCTCCTCGAATCAACACTCGCGCAGGGCAGCTTGTGTAACTCTGGCCTTGTGGACAGGCGCATTGTCTTGGAGGAACAGAACACCACGTGTCAAATTGCCGCGCCGCTTCTGACGGATGCACTTCTACAACCCAGCTAGTTCCTTGACCTAATATTGGCCTGTGATGGTCCTTCCACGAGATGCATAGTCCACCATCAACACTCCCTCAGAATCCCAAAAGATGGTGGCCATGATCTTCCCAGCTGAGGGTTGGGTCTGGACCTTGATGGGAGTTGGAGAGCCCCTGTGCTCCCAGGCCATGCTTTCTAGCTTGGTCTCGGGATCCTAATAATGGACCCACCTTTCATCACCTGTCACTATGCGTGACTCAAATCCCGCTGGGTCTTGGTTGTACAGGAACAGCAGCTCCTCCAAACTTTGAGGACGTTGAAGTCGGTCATTGGCCGTGAGGTTTTTAGGGACCCAACGGGCAGATACCTTGGTCATGTCTAAATTGTCGTGGATGATGTTGATAACACTACCATGTGATATTCCAAGTTCTCGCTCGATTTCTTCGACCTTCACCCGTCGATTTTCAAGGATCATTCTCTCCACATGGGCCAGCTTTGTCCTCGTTGGTCACGTCTAACGGGCATCCTGGACGAGGGTAATATTCAAGGGACTCACGACCATGGCGGAACTCCCTATTCCAGCGAGCAATGTTTGCATAGGAAGGGGCCGTTTCGGTGTACACTGCAACCATGCCTTCATGGATCTCTTTTGCATTCTTGCCTTCCTTGGTCAAAAATTTGATCAATGCGCGGTGCTCAACCTTCTCTATTGTTGAAAAATTTGTGACTGATGATCTGCGATCAGCTACTGCTTCAGGAGCGTGCGGCTATAGGTATTGACGTGTCATAACTTGTCCTAATACCCCCACAAACAACCATCCCCTTTCCTCTGATTTGCCCTACCGATCGAAAAACTTATAGACCGCCCTTCGTATTTGCCATGGGAACACCCAAGACATTTAAATGAGTATATTATTGAACTCCTAAGACCCTTTGTAACTGGGTCCTTTATTTTATAGAACGATTTCTATATTTATTTTGTTTATAATGGTAATTTCAAATTTTATTTGACAAAATTATTTCTTTAACAATACGTGTAATTTTCGGAAAAGGACTTTATTATAAATATCCAGTTCTGGCATAATCAAGTAATGTATGTCTTTTGCCACTGTTATTTTCGGGTGAAAAGGTTGGTAAACTACACTTAAAAATGTTCGGATTGACTTTTCAATAATATTTAAAGGAAAACCATTAGTTAAAATTAAGGATTTGAGGTTTCGGAATTCTTTATCTATAAGAACATAATATGAACAAAGATTGTATGCGGGTTGAATAAGGGTTTTAATGGACGAGATTTTATATTTCAAATCTAAGCTACTAAAAAAAGTTTAATTCTAACACCGTATTAGTGGGCTTCCTGTAAACTGATGTTTTTATCCTATTTTGATTTTTCCTTAGTAAAATATCTAAAAAGGGGAAGGTGTTATCATTTTCAGTTTCCATTGTATATCTAATATCAAGGTAGTTTCATATATGAAACGGTGCTTATTCGTGGCACTGCATAGTATCAGACTTTTTCATATCCCAGAGAGCAAAAATTGTGAAAATCCTGTATATGGGGCAGTGGTAATATATCATTTAGAAATTTTAAGTAGAATTGGTGTGTTATACCAGTCTCTTTCTAATTCAATTGTTCATTCCGTGTTAGTTGGAGGCGTTTCAATTTTATACTCTATAATTTCATGCAGGAAGAAAACTATTTTACTACATACTTGTATGTACTGCAAATGAGGTATTAAAGAGATTGGTACATCTTATTAGCAATTGTGATATTAAGCGTGTTACAAAATATTAGTAGAGGTGTTAGATTGTTTTAAAAAAATATAACATAAACGTCACGATTATTTAGCTGTTATCAATTAAACATATTAATGGCAATAGATAACCTATTTATTCTCACAGAAATGGCATACTTACTTAATTTAGTTGACTTATTTTCAATAATTATTACAACCCATCAAACACAGACTTTTTTCTTAGGAAAGTAATAGCTTTATTAACTTCTGTGACAGAAGGTTTTGTGATCTCTACCTGTATAAGGATTCAGGACTCATTGGAATTCAAGCATTTAGCTATTCTTTTTTCAATTTTATTTCTTCTAATTTTAACCTGAACTTATTTGGTATTATATGCCTCGGATTTTTTCGTTTTTTCTTCTCCATCTATCTCGAATTAACTCTGCTTTCATCGTCAATAAGTCTACTATTTCAACTACATGTCATTAGGCTTGAAAGTGAAATTGAATCAAGTAAATTTATTCTACTTGGAAAAAGCGCAGTTGAGAACCATAATAGTTTTGTATTTCTGAGAACAGTGAATACGACAGAATACGAGTAATACGTTTTAATTTTCAGGTATTAGAGGATCAGAGGAAACAGAAAAATTGGATTAGTAACATGATAGAAAATAGTTTATTATTTTGTTAAATAATAACAATATTTTTTCTGAAAAAGACGTATTGTTTGCACAATGAAAGATCATTTGTGTGTCAGACAAATGAAAGTCGACTGTGAATAGATAGCTAACGAAAAAACGCAGAAATGAAATAAATTCCCCCGTGGTTGCCAAGCCCTTAAGCTACAAGCCTGGACTCGTTTCCGATCAACTAGACTGACAACTATAGAAGATAGGTGATTAATTACTGGCGTTTTTCTATTAAAATCAGAAGAATAGAGTAAAAAAAAATTAGGAGTGAAAGATCGAATGGCAAACGTAATGAAAAGAAGGAAAATGAGAACTAATGCTTTATGAAATCAACTTACATAGCTTGAGACAAGAGTTTGGCAATGAAGGTTCCAAGAATATAGGCAAGTTAGAATCCCGTATTTCGAATTCCCAATTAAAACAGCATTGTTGAAATGTAAGTGCAATATTAGGTTACTAGATTTTTAAGGCAACATATAAAGTGACATCGTTCAGCAAAATTTCTCACTCAAATCCCTCATAGTTCTCTTTCTCTTAGCCTGGAACATAAATGCGTAGTTCGAATGGTCAGTGCTCTAAGAACGCACCTATTCCGGAAAGATTTTGCAGGCCATTCTATAGAGTGAATATGATAAAATGAGGTTTCATTGGTAATCTAAATCTCATTCACTAATAATTTTTACGTCATTTGTCAACATTTTTTTTACGGTTCCTTTTCCATTCACAAAATTCTTTTAAACTTAGTAATTTTTTATTAAAAAAATATACTATAATCAATGATGGCAACTTTTACAGAATATTTTTCGGACGTAATAGTGTGGAAAATGGTAACTTTAGTTAAAGTGGAAGTGGATGCAGGGTAGTAATTGAATGAACTAAAGAAAAATGCTTGGCTCTAAGGTTTAAGAAGAGGCTAGACGTTGCATCAAATATTCTGTACGCTATCAGATCTATATAAGCTGATTGAATGTGAACACATGCATAAATGAAGGTTGGTGAAAAGCTTGTTTGCAGATAGTTCTTTCGGGTCTCTGCCACGGAGTGATAGGTGTAGTTTTTCTGTCGATCTGCAGCTTAACACTGGAAGATGAAAGGTTATCTGGAATGAAATTATATCCCAATATTATATATTCCCGATCGTCTAATTTCGATTTGCATATACCTACATATGTAATGTTATAAACCATAACATTATGGACAGATTGCAGACAAAGAACCATCTCTTTTCATGAATTAAATTTTATGAAAGTTTAGATGATTATCAACAAAAAAACATAATTGTACATACCTTTTGGTCAAGTTGAACTGATGACACAACCTCTTCACACAAGAACTTCCCTTACACTGAGTTAATATTGCCATACTCAGTTGATTATTTTTTTGCGCATGTGCAATAGGTGAGCCAGAAAGGCTTTTTGCCTCGGGTGGGCCTTTTGCTCCTCTCTACCCTACACTAAAACACACCTTAATCACATTCAATAAAGTAATCCCTCGAACGTAGTATTTAATTAAACCTACCTCAATTATACCGCATCTGCCTGGATATTAGCAAAATTCTCGTTTTTTTAATACTACCTTTCTAAAGCGTCGCTTTAGAAAAATTCTCGCCAGCTGAAAGATGTGCCGCGATGCTCTGAATCATATTCGGTAACAATAATATTTAAGGTTAGTCTCTTAAAATAAAGCTTTTAATACTTTGAAATTAATAAACTTGTACACTACGTTGATATGTCGAACTTAGGTAAACTTTGAGACTCGCTCAGAAATTTTTAAAATATGATTGAGTTTAAGAATGTCTAGGTTCTAATTCTTGCTTTAACATTTTGATAAATATCGATTACAAAATATTTGGTCTAAGTGATTAATTTTCGGTAGAAGCCCACATTTTTAAATGTAAATGTGAAAAGTGAAGAGCTGCAATATGGACCTAAGTAACATGGGAAACTTTGTTTTGAGTCTCGTTTCTTAAGAAAACGTTGTACGTCTTTAAACTATAGGATTCTTCTGCTTTAAGTCACATATTATTTTATTGGTATATGAGCTATTTAAGGTATATACATATAAATCATTGGCCTTAAAATATTTAACTTATGCGATGAGCAACGTGTATCCTCTTTGAAATGATTAAGCCATTTTTTCCAAGCAATGGGGCTGGTAATAGGTATAATTTAAAATTTATCAAGTATAAGATGTTTCTTTGAAAAAATCATTCCCTTCATGGCATATTTTAACAGCCAAAATAATTATATAACTTATACAGGTTAATATTCAACGTTTCGCTAAACATGAGAGAGAATTAGTGCAAAGCAGATATTAGTTGCATTTTCTACATATACACTGGACTGGAAAGTAGGCTATTTGAAACATTAATTATTTCCTGCATATAATGCGGTTTACAGATGATATACCAATATTTACGTTAATAAGATGATTAATTTGGTTCTAAAGGTGGAAAGTCATTTTTACCTGCGGCGAAGCGCCAGGTCATGGCGTCGCCTTTTTTTCAAAAGGAGTAAAGTTCAATTGTACCCATTTAGAGCCATGAAATGAGTGATATGACCATGAGACATATAGTTATTCGCCCTGGGAATTTAAAATCTGCCATCGGATTTGGTGCTAGGAGCGCTATCTAGTGACACAAGCCTCATTTAGCCATTTAAAGTCACTTTTAAGTGCTTTGAACCCTGGGAAACCATCAATGTAATAACCATGTATCATCTTATTACAAAACGCCGCAGGTCATTAGAGGGACTTTTCTTCTTGTTAAGAAAAACGGAAAGTGTAAATGTGTTCTTACTCTCCTTCTACTATGTTAATTAACCAAATAAATTGCAAACAATTTTAGACGAATCAAGGTTATCTTTCTTCGATTTTTAGCTCTTTATTTCAGAGGAATATATTTTGAATCAAGGTAATTGAGTAATAAAATATTTCCATGTGATTTCTGTCGCAGATAAGATTTTAAATTACTAATTAGATTATAATCGCTTAAACAATTCTTTAGGAGTAAAAAGGATTCGTACATTCTTTTAACTCGATGTGGACAAGGATGAATTTTTTATTGAGATGACAGTTGATCCATAAACATTTATGTTTCCATTTTAGTGATCTAAATGGACCAAAAGAAACCAAACTAAAGTGAAATTTCTGTAGCACATTTTCTAATGAAAAAGTATACATTGAACTAAAAAAGTAAAAGGAAAACCATTAAGTGCCTTTCTCTTATTTGTGGCTCCAGGTTGATCCCTTGTCAAAAATAAACAGTAAATTGGCCATCGTGTTGATGTCCCATCGACCTTGAACCCTTGTCCCTCTTTGTAACTCCCACAATTTTCTAGAAATTTATTCAAGTCAGAGCTCAATAATGCATATTTATGGACATCAGCGCTCACAGCTTCGTGGAGTTTTTCAAGAGACTACTGACAATGGCTTAATACTCGGGACTTCAAGGCTTCCTAGGAAAGCTTAAAACAATAAATTTGAAATTAATCCAAGCGTTCCTTTCAATTTCGTCTCCTATGGGAGTGCTGAACTACTTTTAATATGCGACACGAGAAGAACTCAACTTCTCAAACAAACATGAGTAAAGTACCTAACACGCAAACAGCCTTTGCCAGTTCGACTCATTTTCTGTATAGTCGTGGTTCTCTTTTAATGTAAATGTTGAATAACAAGATATGTGGTGATTTATGTGATAGAATGGCAAGAAACATCCGCTCTGCAATGCTTACAAAGCCACTATAGCTGAGCAGAAAATCCTTTCTTACAATCTCCGCTCCACATTAAACTGAGCATGCTATAAATATTTTCTCAGCATTAGAGCTCAATGGTGAAGCATATCCAAAAATAGGTGTGTCAGACGCAAAAATTACTATTGATGTGTTTATTGGACCACAGGTGAAACAGATGCACTTACTCGGAACTTAGGTGAAGAAAATGACAACGATCGAGAAAAAAGATTTGAATGCGTTCAAAACTAATGTATATTTAGGGAATCGATGCGTCCGAAACTAGAGAACAATAAATTATAACTTTCAGTTTACACATTCATAAAGTATGCATGGAAACACTGTCCACGTGTTTTCTAGTCTGTCACTGTTGTTGCTCAATTTATACTTATCATTCTCTAGTTTTGGTATTTTGGGATGTATTCTTTTTCACATATTAATTACCTTCCTCATAACTATGAATATGCGATAAAACTTGGACTCTATGAGATGAAAATGTAAAAAAGTATATTCTATACAATTATCATGTAAGTTAAAGTGATATCTTCAATAAAATAAATATTTGGGTATTTTTTCCCTAATTTAAAGCAGAACAGTATATTCTGGACGAAGAGCTTTGCTTTCGTTTGTACCAGATATGGTCATACAAGGTGAGGAAGTGGAATAGAAGCAGTGACAAAGAATGATGAAATCAAGTTCAAGTTTCGAAGGATTATTTATATTATATTTAACTCTTAACTACTATGCACGGTTGTGATGGTTTGCGGTCAGAAAGTATAGTAGAGATGGTGTCATTAAAACGAGGAATATGAAATTTACATAGAGTACGGTATACATAAAATCTGATATCCCTCCACCTGAAAGTTTGGGAATATTAACTACAGAACTACACAAACAAGGACCAGCGAAGACCCTAAGGTCCACTCAAGACCAGTCCGCTTACACAGACGGTGTTAAACTATCACTATCTGATGTTAGTGTATCATTCTTTCTTCCTTATTTTAGACATACTTTTTTAACTATTTTAATTCTACGGTAGACAATTATATACATGTGTACCCTTTGACATTAAGTTTCAGTTATCCCACAAATACTCGTACACGCTCCTCCGAACGCGTCGGAGGGATAGAGCAGTACTCTCTTCTTTCGCAGGTTTCGCTTTGTAATGATGAAATTAATATACGTGTATAAGAAAGACAAGAAAGTATAAAGGGAACTCACATTCACACCATGTCATGCAGGAGGATGTCGCTGGTCTCTTTTATGGATCATTTCATTTTATTCCTTAACTTTTTATTACTTATGACGTTTTCATCTATGCTTCCCCTATGTTAAATTTATGTACACTATTGAAGTTCTCATCATTTCGGCTTTAAAACATATTTAATGACGTGATACCCAGTGGAGAAAGTTATTACATGTTTGTGTGATCATAAAAGTGAAGTAATTTTGCACTATAGTATTTACTTTTAAGATTTTGATTACCTCGATCAACTGCCGATGCAATCGTCTACTTTCAAAGGATATTAGGTTTAATGAGCGTAGTTTCTCTCCGTACGGTTTGTTATGGATTCTTAAAAATAGTTTAGTAGCTCTAAGTTGCACTCTTTCTAACAGCGCTATATTATTGTTTAGGGAACCCAAAATTGAAGCGCATATCCGACGTGTGTGCGCACGGGCGCTTTGAATAGTGGCAGGATTATATCTTTGGATTAGAAGGTGAAATTCCGAGAAATATAGCCTAGCATTTGGTTTGATTTCTTACATGCTTCTGCGCATTGTTTCGATACTTAAGTTCCTCTGAGATTAAAATGTTTTTCTAAGTTAACAGGGTCGATGATTCGTTTTTTCATATGGTATTCTAATTGTCCGCCCACTCAAAAATTTTATCAAGCTCTATATGCATTTGCTCTAGATCAGATCTAGAAAGGGCTTGGCTTCCTAGTTTTGTGTCATCAGTAAATTTAGAGATCCTACTTAATAACTCCCTTATCCAGGTCATTAATGTAATCAATAAATGATAATGGGTCCAAGACTGATTCCTGTGAAACCTCGCTGGTGACTGGGGCCAACTCTGAGCACGACCGATTTACAACAACCCGCTGTGAACGATTTGCGAGCGAGTATTTAATCCATTTGAGTATGTTTCTCTTCACTCCAATCGCTCTAATGGTTATCATTAACCTTTCATGTTGAACTGTCTCAAAGGCATTTCTAAATTCAAGGTAAATTATATCCGCCGCTTTAGTTTCATCGTATATGCAAACTAAATTTGGTAGGTATGACTACCCTCGCCTGAATCCATGCTGGGTCGCTGCGATTACATTTTTCACCTCAAGATAACTCACTAATCTAACTAATCATTGATTCCAAGAGTTTCCCACTTTAAGAAGTTAGGGTGATGGGACGGAAGTTAGTAGGCTCAGATTTCTCCCCTTTTATGAATATTGGCATAAGATTTGCACGTTTGAACTCTATTGTAACTAGGCTTTCCTCGAGTGAAAATAAGGCAAAAAGTTCTTGCTAATTTATCTTTTAGCTCTATAAGATAGGTTGGGTACAACCTATCTGGCCTGGTGCCTGTTTTTTAAAAATTTTATTAATGTCTGTGATAACTTCCCTTCATTTCATTTATACCTATGGTGGATAGAATATTTTGTTTTTCAGGATTTCTTTCCTCCCCTAGTGTTTTTAATTGTGTAAAAATGCTTGCGAAGTGCTCATTTAATATTTTAGCAGTTTGTTCTGTGTCGTCCTTCATAACACAATCTCTACTTCTAATCGGCTCTCTTGAACCCTTTATGGGCTTTCTACTCTTTATGTAACTATAAAACCGTTTTGGTGTGTGCTTCGAATTTAAAGCACGATCTTTTTCATATTTCACTTTAGCATCCAAATCGGCCCACTTTGGCAGCCTTTGAGATTGTACGGATCTTTCTTGATTTCCTATCGTTTCGTTATTTTTTAAAGTTCAATACTCTATATTACGCTCCCGAATTAAGTTTATTATTTAAGGGCTAACCATTCTTTCTGCGTCCGTACTTAACAAACTTGGAATCCACAGTGAGCTCATTTTGCTGTAACTCCGACTATATGCCCTGTACTATTCTATCCTAAAAAACAACTTTCTCAGTTTAAAGTGATTTAACATGACCTCCATTCGCTCTTTCTCTTTCGAAATAATAATTCAAGATCGAATTTCTCGTCACTAAAATTCTGCCGTCCCCTCTACGGAAGTTATCCCTCTAAGTAAATTTATTATCTTGCTTTCTTCTTACTTATCGTGCACTTCAAGAAATGGTGTAGGATCTACTTCATTATGGTCAAAGATAGAATTTATCTGGATTACTATTCATTAGTAATTGCGAAATGCATCTACAGGTTGCGGTGAGTAATTTGTCATGTAATTTCATTCTAAAAGAAATTAACCAGAGAATTCATTTATAAAGATATATTTATAAATGAATATTGATTTAAAAATATATCTTTATAAATAAATATTGATTTTATTAATTGAAATTGCCAGCCGCCTGAATCTCGGCTTACAGGTAGCGTAGGAACATGCTGCAGGCCTTCTGAACGGTCCGCTTATTTAACTTGGTGAAAAATGTATTGATCTCGGACAAATGTTCTACCTTGGAGGTAGATAGGGACTTGCTCGTCTCTCTCTCTTTCTTTCAACCACGCATCAAAAATAATAGTCCATGGGTGTGCAGTTTTGGCATTCATGAGGATATGTGTTTAGAGTCATGGGGTCAAAAAAATCATCTGAGAGCCCAGACTGAGTTTTCCTTCTAGTGTGGCATGGTGCAGTCTTGCTACCAGATGTACAAACACACTCGATCAAGGGCAACTTCAACTTCTCTAGGTACTTGATCTAGCCGTTTAAGGAAGATAAACGGTGGTATAACGGTGACCAACTCATCACCATGATTTGGACAAGGAAGTTGGTCTTCATGACTCTCGGTACATCTTTTGAGGACAGCGGTTGTTTTGCCAGTTCCCCACTCACTGGTCCTGGCAGAAATTCTTCCTATTTGAGAAAAACCAAACTATGTGAAGATTAAGGAAATAATTTTGTTTGTCCAAAAGCTTTGCAGCACTATCATTTTGCTTGTCATTCATCTTCTGAGACAGAAACAAGCCCTTTATCAATTTGTATGAGTTGTAGCTGAATTCTCATGCAATAATTGGCTGATGAGAGAAGCTGACATAACCTTGTACCTGGCTCTGCACCTCATTGACTTACCAAGGATCATTGTCAATGATGGTATTGATCTCTGCCATAAGCCAGAAGGATTTTCATATTAGAACGATAATAGTGAGGGTTCTGGCTACCTTTCCCTTGTAATAACAGCCTGACTCATCCAGTTGTGCTCTTTAGTTGTGCTTGTTTAATTCTTGAAGATTTTGAATTGTTTGATTAGAACGCAAGTTAGGTCAGGTTGCAAAGTGGGTTGGTCTTATTTAGTTATTACAAGCTGTTTGACGTTAACGGAAGGTAAGGTCAAGTTATTTTGTGCGATTTAATGTGTAAGAATTATTAGCTGGGTTAAGATTGTGAGGTCAAGTCATTTGGGGTTTCTTTAATATTAAACTGTGCTGAGGGATGTCAACATAGTAATGTCTCTCTCTAAATACCATTAATTTCTTAAAATTTTCAATATATCTTCATCATAATTGGAAGTTCATTTTTTTTAACCTATACTTTTCAGCGAAAAGAAATTGTCCACTTTATATTCTACATGAGAGTCCCTAGATACATCTTCCAAAGGATTAAAATAAGTTTAATTTGGATTTAATACATAGTTTACTGTCCAAGTTTATTGCTTTGAAATAAAGATCTCATCATTGTAAACACAATGTTCTTTCATAGGCATAATTTTTCCCAGTTGCCCCCTTTTACTATGTTTAACTCTAACAAATAGTTTCCTTTATGGGCAAGTTGTCCTACAGACGGCACATGATAAGAAAACACGTAATAAGAGATTAAGTTAACAGAGCATCCAGTATTGTGAACAAGTTTCTTGGATAGCGGTGTATCCCCGGTGCTCTTCTTAAAGTTGGAGCGTTCTATTGTCTTCTCTTTTTCTTCAATTTTGATATGTTTTATGTGAAAGAAATGCGCGAGTATGAATAAAGGAGTAGCAGAAGACGAAGAAGGAGGTAAGATGATATATTAATAATTAATATTATACAAAATATAGAGTAAATTAAAATATTCAAAGCGTTATACCCAACTATATTATATCCAGTTGGCTTTGAAGATTGGGAAAAAACGGGAAAAGACTTTTGTAAAACAAAAAAATAAATAACAATATATTAATGAAGGAATAGTTCCAAGGAAGTTTGAAGAGGCAAATAGGACCAAGTTTCAACATGAATTTACAAAATCATCCATTAAATTTTAAGCGGATTTCCTTAATTTCCTTTATGGGTTCGTAGTGTTTCTTTATTAAAGACCAAATCAGGGAATATTTTTTATTCCATAAACTATGATGACCAGCTTAGATTTCGGCGGCAGCGTTCGTGTTATGTAGCTTGTTCGTTTCTTTTCACAAAATGATCTTAATTTATTGAGCAGCATAAAGATGTCAGTATAATTATCTCAATTTCCAAAAGCGGCTTGTTACTGAGCCACACTAAAGCCTTATAATAAATTTAAAAGTAATTGTATAATATGAGATCCATTTAAATTGTTCGAAAACAGGTTGGCTGATGGTAAGAAGAGAGGCGCAGTATCCCCTTGGGCTTAATTTTGGAGTCTACTCTTTTATATGATCTATAATCAGGATCATAAGAAAAACAGCTGAATATCGCTTTCATATAGATAATTTAAAAAACTACATTGAGTAGTAAACTGTAGTGATAGATGGCAGATGAATTTTTATCTAGATGATATGGTAATAAACCAAAGGCACCAAAATCACCTAGAAGAGCTAAACACGGGTGAGTGTAAACTAAGCATGGTTTGGTTTGAAATAAATTGAGGTGAATTAATTTTAAACGAACACAAAGTGCAAAACAATGTTTTGTTCCCTACCGAGAAGCGAACAGTCTCCTGGATTGCAAAAAAGGGCATTTTATATATAAATTGAAATATATTAATTTTTTCATTATATAAAGTTCTTGTGACACCTAACTGTGCGGTTCAAACTTGTTCTCATCATCTTCGAAAGGAGATACATTCTCTTCTTAGTAATAAATCATACTGAAAGATCTTAATTTGCTTTCACTGGCATATTGGCTTCAAGGTATTTAGCAATTAACTTAACACCGCGATAGCACAGAACTATTTCTCGTAAAAATTACAAAGTTGTGTAATATTTTGCTCTCTCCAATCGTTGAAATTACCTCTGTCAATATGTGTAAGGGTGAAATTGTTAAATATTACTTTAACATATAAAATTACTTTAAAGAGTAATATTACGTATAAATTATCTATAATCTATTTCCTTTTCTCCTTGACTCTACTTGAGTAGATGTTAGGATATATACGCAACTGTAATATATAAAATGAATAGGAGCGGAATAGAAATGAACGCACGGATGAAGCCTAAGAGGAAAAAATGGAAATGACTAAGAAATAGATCGCACTGGCTCTGAATTATAATAACCTGTATAAGAAACCAACGATGCGAAACGTAAAACCTACATAATATGAGGGCAGGGGAATGACAGAAGGATATTGGAGGAAGATTTCTTTGAGGAGATGGTCGTCCGTTCGAAAGATGAGAGATATTGGCTTCACAATGCAACTGTGACGAGGGCAGTAAGCAGGCAACTAAGGATGAAAGCAGGGAGATCTAGGCTTTTCTATTGTTGGTTGAACCTGAGGAGGTTTCCTGTAGAATCTGAAGTAATAAATCGGATCCGAATTTTACGGTGCTGTTCTTTGTGAAATGGAGTGAGAGGACGACACTGAAAGTTGCTTTCTTTGGCATGGTTGGTGTTGAGAACGGCGCTTTCTTATTTATAGGATACCTCTCCTCTATAAGTATGTATAATACCGTTTCCTTATCAGTGATCATTTGTTTTTACGAACTCTTTCTTCGATTTACGGATACCCGTTGCACTTCCTTCCATGGTACGTGATGCTTAATCTTAAAAAGCATCAAGATCACTTGAAAAAGAAAAAAAAGGGATTTCAGGTAGCTTAGCAAAGCGTTCTGCAATAATGAGGCCGGAATTAAGCTTTGGTTAAAAATTAAAAAAACGCCGGAAATTATTTTTTTCATTTTGCTACGGAAAGTGATTGCTCGTTACTATCTAATCTCCATTAATGGCAGTAACTATTTTTTAAAGGATTTTAAAAGAATTTTAGAGTAAGCAATAGACGGATTGATTGTATTGGAAAAGGTTAAATACGTTTGCTAACTACCAAATCGCGCTCTGATTATATGTTCCGGTAGGAGGAGAGTTTCAGTCGCTGAGATTTGCCATTCAATCATAAAGGCAAAATGATGGCAAATTTCGGTTAACTAATAATGTTTTTAAGTTATAATCTATTTTTATATTTTTTTTAATGTAGGAATCTTTTTCAATTTCAGAAATGGTTTTTTTCCAACAAAAGCAAGCAACCATTGTTGCTCTGCGCCAAAGGAACCTGAAATGCTGAGATATTTGGAAAAGTTATTGCATCAAGGAGCACCATTTTCTGAACATTAATTATTGTAAAACGACTGGTTAAATACCTGTGAGAAGTGTTCTGGACTGCCATGAATATCAATTGAACGTCATATGATTGCCTCCTTGTAAATTCCTATCTTAACGTTCAGGTAGTGTCCAGTGCCAAACTTGCTCTCAGCTGGAATGAAGCAGGTGTGAACGCTTCAGCGCGCGCAGTTTGCTCAAGATATTTCGACAAATGTCTCAACTCGAGAAAGGCTGCGAATAAGCCTCATCTCACCAAGAAAAACTTTACAGATAGGCTCCACTTTTGTAAGAAATATAGAGAGGACTTGAGAAGGCTTCGGTAAAGACATATGTCACAGAATGACCCTGCCAGTATACGTCACTTCTACCTAATAGGCGTGGTCGCTGAATTCAATCCGTAACCTTGATTCTACTCTGGTCACGTCAGAGATGGAGGATAGAAGTGAGGGTGGACTGGGAATGAGTGCCACGGATTTTAAATTCCAAAACATTGAGTGCAGTTGGATCACCTAATGGCAATAACGATCTAAAGCTACACAGGGCAGTTAATACTGTAATCCCTGCAGTTTTCGAGAAAATAATCCAGATGCGACTGTAAAAAGTGTATCTTTATAGACATTCGAGCTCCTAAATGTTTGAGACATGTTAGGAGGTGATTGACCAGGGCAACATATTCTGGGCTTCTTTTATTGCCTAGAAAATTGTGAACTAGAGCTTTGAAAGCTTTCCAGGCATCTTTTTCTATGTCCGTTATTGATGCTTCAAACTGCTGATCTCTCATCAAGTTCCTGTTCTGAGGTCCATAAAAAATTCCTGCATGGAGCTTAGCGTCACTGATTTGTGGGAAATTTTGAAGAAGAGATTTAAAATCTTGGCCTTCTTTATTAAGTTTTTTTGACATAACTTTTCATTATGCAAAACTTTATATGCAGTGGAGGAAGCATTGGTCTTTGAATTGTAACTCATAGTCACTATTAATTGCCCTAAAACCTAGAAAGCACAAAAGTTCGAAATTTTTTAACTTTGTTTTTTAACAACAAATACGTAGAACTTCTATACATTGCCTTGCTGATTCCAAGTTTGAAAAAATTAGTTTTTGACATGACTGCTTTCTTCATATAGATAAAATGGTTCATATTTAGAACTAATAACTTACTTTAAAATTTGGGGGGAAACTAGTCATACTCATATATTTTAGGTAAAATAAAATAAAACCAACCTCAGTCCATCACAATACCTGCCATAAAATGAATGGTATTGCATGGTCGCAGTTTTTATTAGAGGTATGGCACATTGATAAGGAGCCTTTTAGATTGTAAAGGCTCTTAACAATATTTTTGACTTAATAAAGATAATTCTGCCATATTTACGCATGTTTGAGACTGGTACAGAGGAAGGTAATTTTCTCGCATAAAAGAATCAATTAACTTGAACTTACTGTCGAGATTCTGTCTTTATGCATTATGTCACAAGTCGTTTTATACGTCAGGCGTTGTTTGACAAGAGAAGGCTGCAACCTTGTATTTGTAGTAATGGCGAATGTTTTATCTTTTTAATCAATTGAAATGGGCGTGTAGAGCGCAGGTGGTACATCCGGTCTCATTAACAGCTACTGCATGCATGTGCAGGATCTGGTCGACACGATCCTACCAATTAATTGAAAAAATAAAACATTCGTTATTACCAAAAATAAAAAGTTTCAGCATTTTCTTATTAACTATTAAATAAACATTTGACGTAAAGCTTCAGTGTCCCCAATTATTAATATTGTCTTAAAGTGAAAACCGAGTTACTCTGGGATCGCTGTCTGGTGTCAAAACACAATGCTACCTAACACCTCCCACTCACGATGATTGGCCCTGGTAGTGAGCGCACTACAGACCTTATAACTGAAACCGTTAAGGAAAATGAGTTAAAAGTTAAATAGAAGCTTGCTGTGAAAAATGAATTATTTTATTTTATAAAACTGTTGAGAAACTATCGGAAAATATAAACATTCCAAGCCTAGTCACGATAAATTGCCATCCTACATTTTACGCACTTAATACTCCTTTGAATCAAAACATTTCACAATAAAATACAGTGAACACCCTATTAGTACTTCACTGTTAATATTTTGGGTAGGTTACAATAATTGTGTCGAACAAGGAAAAACACGCAAATTCCTATTAAATTAAACACGAATATCTTCCGCCAAAAAATTAAAATTATGAGTCAAAGCGATTGACTGAATTTAAAAGCACTGGAAATCATATTTTTCCTATTTCTTACCTATAAACTTTATCTCTAGAGTATTTACAAGCAGAAACAAGCAAGATTTTCATAGAAAACCTAGTGTTGATGTCTATTTTTCTCTTTCCATCTTTCATCTGTCTGCCCTTTTTTCGTGTATCTCAACATTTTTCCGTATCTTTGCACTCCTTGTCTGTCTTACAAATCGCTATAGAGTGGGTGGATGTAATTACATCTGGCTTTGTATCCATTTTTTGAATTTTTTTGTCTAATCGTTTACACCTTGTCACGTTCTTTGGAGGCTTTTACAAATATCCCCTCCTGTGGTGGTGGAGGGGGGGGGAAACCCATTTTCAGATGCAAACATTTTCAAAATCAGAAAGCTAAGATATTCAATTGGGTGCAAACCGTCGTTTTCGTGGTGCAATATTTTACGTAGCGAGAAGAAAAGGAACAGTCTCCTAAAATAACTCCTCATCTTCTTAACCTTTCTTGTATAACTTTCGCAAGTGACTTCATATAAATTACGTATTTAAATTATTTTGTATATTAATTATAACTCCACCCAATCTCATATTCAGTAAGGGAAGATGTGTGAACTTTTATTGTTTCGTCGTGGTATAGTCACTTATCGTCAAATATTTTCTCGTTGCAAGAAATTTTGGTTCTCTTGTACATATATTCAAATCCTTAATTTGTTTTCGTAGTGCAATCATGAAGACCTTTTTCAAATTCATTAACTTTACCGAAGATAATTAATCATTAAATTACTCCTCTCCCCATGATTCAAGCTTTCAACCAAAAGTTTTGCGATTTGCAGCAACCTCTCTTTAAAACGTTGCAATTCGTAGTCTGATTTTTGAGACGCCACAAACAAGCGTAAAAAAGCTTCACCATAGAATATCTCTTTGTCACAGTCTTAGAGAGTACATTCATATGATGATATTTTTTCATATAAGAAATTATTCAAATGTTAGATTTCGATTTATTATGTTTCTATCATAAATTAAATCTGAAATATACAAAAAATAGAGCCCCATCCCATTTCATTATAAACACATGCCTAGTCAATTATGTATTACAATGAAGTCCCTTTTTTCTCGGCACTGCTTCGATTATCGTTGGTATACTGAATACCTTATTAGTAATGATATCTGAACTGATATTGCTCCATTTTGGTTCACTAAGCTTACAATTTGATGGCTTTTATTATAAACGCCAATTTCATTATTGCTCACAAATTCAAATTAGGTTCACATCTGACAAACTCTCTAGCCATGGGCCCAAAAGTTCGAAGTTATTTTCAACGAAGAACTTTTTTAATGCTTTTGCTTGGGAAATTTATATATACAGTATTATTGTGCAAAATTGTTAGTGTTACAGTTCTCTTAGATGAGAACCAGCTCCAGACATCGAGACTGTCCAGATGCTTCACCGTAGGCACAACATAGGTCTCATGAAAGCTCTCCATTTTTCTCCTACTAACGAGGGAGTTTACAGGATTGGCCCATTTTAAATTGTTGTATGCTCGGAACGTCCGAGGAACGCTCAGCATTTAAAAAGTGTTGTCTTCTAACAAAGAATTGGACCGGGAAATCAAATATTCCTACGCATACCTATTTGAACTTCGGCAGAGGTTAAAAAAGTGTGCTGAAATCGCTTTTCAGAACGCGGACGCGAACTTAGATAAATACAAAACCTATTTTGAAAAAAAAATCTAAGGATCCTAGATTCAAACTAGGCGAGGAAATTTTATTATTACTCTCCACTGAACATAATAAAGTCCTAAGTAAATTTAAGGGCCCCTTCCCCGTAATCAAAATTCGTGCCCTGTTGACTACCTCATTCAAACTCCGTCTGCGGACAAGCTATATCACGTAAACATGCTCAAGAGGTACCACCGTCGAGCGTGCATCAATAATATCGTGGCCATCGACTAGGAGTCGGCCATGGAAGCAGACTACCCCCTGGACCCGCTAAATGGGGTACAAGTGGCTTGCATTGAACAGGAAAAGGAGTAGCTTTTGCCCACCGTGCCCAGCACCACCACATCTTAGTCATCTGACTTTGACGTTAACGCCCAGCTGCCTCCGAGACGAGAAGTCAGCTGGATCAGTTATTAAGTCACTTTGGAGACGTGATTCCCGAGATTCCTGGCTGTGCCACTCAGTTCGAGCATGCTATTATTTTAACTACCCTGGAGCCTATTTGTTCTAAGCCGTGCCCCGTTTCAATCCATTGAAGAGAGGATGTTTAATGGGAACGTAATTCGGTGACCTTGTTCGATGCTGAGCCTATCCCCTTGATCAACCAAAACCTCCATCTCTTTGAAGAGGCCAATTTCATTACCGAATTGGACCTATGCAAGGATTATTATCTAATTCTCCTTAAAAAGGTGTAAAGAGATACACCGCTTTCTCCATAGACAAAGGTTTAATGCAGTTCTGCCGTCTACCATTCGGCTTGCTGACGGCCCGTGGGTAATTTAAATTGCAAGATGCGAAGAATATTAGACGGTTTGGCAAAAGAGACTTTTTATTTCGATAACATTTACGTTGCAATTCGCGAGTGGGAACTTCACGCAATCGCCCTCCAGGCCCTGCTACATCGCCTGCCTGATTGGGGATCCACAATCGGCCCGAGGAAGTGCCATTTTGCTTATAGTACGATCGACTACCTTGGCTTTCACATTAAGAACAACCATTTGGCCACCCAGGAGGACAAAATCCGCGTTATTGTGGAAATGCCCCGTCCGTCCAACAAGAAGCAGCTAAGATCTTTCATGGGATCTGCTTATTTCTACCGCCGCTTCGTCTCTTATTTCGCTTCTCTCTCGGTCCCTTTCTGTGACTTGCTGAAAAAGAAGTCCCAGGAACACATTGTCTTGTCCCCATTAGCTTTCTCCCACCTCGAACAGCTGAAGGAAAAATTAGCTTCCACCCCTATTCTTGGGCTCCCCAATCATAAGAAGAAGCTTGGTATCAGAACCGATGCCAGTAATGAAGGGTTAGGATGCGTTTTATCACAGTTTAGGGATGATGGCGATAATTACCCAGTCTCCTACGCGATCCGTAAGCTTCTCCCGCGCGAGTAAAATTATGCCGTCATTTAAAAGGAGGCTTTGGCCATTATATGGGCCAAAAAGAAGTTTAGAATGTATTTAATAAGTAAAAAGTTCCTTGTAGACATGAATCACATGCCCCTCGCATATTTTCGAAATGTAAAAGGTAATAATGTTCCCCTTATTCGCTGGAGTTTATACCTCCAGGAGTATTCATTCAAAATCAATTATATAAATGGATCCGAGAATTGTATTACGGATAGCTTGAGTATGAACCCCTCAAAATATGATGTACATATATCCAATTATTTCCAATACAATGATCTAATGCATTAGTATACAGGATTTTTCAGTACATATTCATACTCTTATTGTTTCAAGAAATATTACTTTGAATTTGTTTTTAGAAATATTACACTTCGAATTTGCTTTTAGAAATATTACACTTTAAATTTACATACCCTACTAAATTTCTTTTTAGGTAGTGTCTTTTATACTGGGATGCAAACATGCTACACGAAGCCTCCCTGTTTCCTATATTTATGGGAGGGTCGTGCAGATAGTATGCACTATGAGAAGAAGGTTTGGCCTCCACGATAAGCATTTAGAATTGGATCAAACAATGTGATAGTTGAACCTTTAAAGCTTCTTCACAAAATAATGCTTCCTCCATTGCATATAAAGCTTGGCATAATGAAAAAGTATGTCAAAACCCTTAATAAGGAAGGCCAATTTTTTTATTTCTTCTTCAAAAATTTCCACAAATTTTTTATGGACCTCAGATCAGGAACTTGATAAGAGATCAGCAGTTTGAGGCATCAATAATGGACATAGAAAAATATGCCTGGAAAGCTTTCAAAACTCTAGTTAACAATTTTCTAGGCAATAAAAGAAGCCTAGAATATGTTGCCCTGTGTAATCAGCTCCTAACAAGTCTCAAACATTTGGGAGCTCGAATGTCTATAAAGATACACTTTTTACAGTCCCATCTGGATTATTTTCCCGACAACATCGGGAATTACAGTGAAGAACAGGAGGAAAGATTCCACCAGGACATATAAAAAATGGACTCCAGGTACCAGGCTAAATGGGACGTAAACATGCTTGCTGACTACTGTTGGTGATGAAGCGTGATGCACCAGATGGGAAGCACAAACGAAAATCGTCAAGGGTGTCTTTTCTTGGAAATTAGAATTATTTTCTTTATTATGTTGCATTATTTATTTTTTTTGTTTTATTAAAAAGATTATAGTTTAGATACGTGTTGAGGTTTAGTGAGTGGGTAATCCCAGTCCCACTTCCTGGACATATATTTTTTTACCGCACCGAGGTGAAGAGGAGGTGAAGCGTATCCAATATACCTACCTTAGCCACTTCCTGTGAATAAGAATAACCCCGGTGCGTACCTTTTGATCAAAACTAAGATGATGATCCCCTGAGTTTGTCCCCACTCAGTAAAAGCCAACCATGGGTGGATCGGTGTAATATTGAGATTTAAGCCGAGTGGATTGCTTAATAATTGCCAAAGGATCGTCCAAAATAGTTAAACACACAGTTACAAAAATAATCTTTAATGTACAGGAATTTGAAATAAGCAACAGCGTATATAAATATAAATAGAATCAATCTTGCACTGAATAAATAAGTCTACAAAAATGTCGTGGGGATTACTTGAAAATCATTCACTGGGATGCTTGCGTCTTAATGACACCAGACAGAACGAAGGGAAAATTATTATTGAGTTAAACACTGAATTAAGCCCTTTTAATAGTCGAGGTTATGGGCTCGGGATGAGAATCATAGTTCACAAATAAACTGGTGAAGTTAGGGGAGTGAATAATTCAATCAAAGATACCTTTTGAGGTTGTAAGTATTTTGAAGAAGACGGTTAAGATCTTCTTCTGGTGACGATGATCGCACTTAGTCCGGCCATCCGAGGTTACCGAATGAGAAGGTAATCCTAGACCGATGATATAATAATCCTATGCTGGTGAGCCAAATGGTGACTCAAATCGGAGTTCTTCCTCAAAGTATCTGCTGTCCGATATTTGGCTCCTGGATTGGGTAGCCAAAACCGATTACCTAGCTACGTCTAGGGTAATCCGCAGAGGGAGGTCCTCTGAATGGAGGGGGGGGGGCTGCAAGAAGTTTGGCTCCTACAAATAACGTGATGGAACAACCAATTCCCAGAGAAGTTCCCTACTTGCAGCGAGCGAACGGTTTCCTTTGGGGATCGGGCTCCACACGAACTCGACGTAGGTCCAAGATCTTCTGCCTGATTCCAGGAAGAAGTTTTTCTTTTATTTCCCTCGCGAGCAGAAATCGAGAGATATAATCGAATTCTCTAAAAATCTGTATCGTCGCGCGAAAGACTTTTTTCTCATCTTTGGGCAGACAGTATGTCTTTCACGCCTTCGAGCCATCTCGTAGTTTACGTTGGCGGGAAAAAGGGCGTCAGAGAATTCAAGGCGAGAGGTGCATTTAGAGATACGAGAGGGAACGCAGCTTGTGTCGGAGTATTTCTGCGTACAGTTATGTACGCGGTATTTAGACTTCTACAATACGTTTATTCCTGTTTCTATGATATAACAATAATAATGCATTATTAGATAGAGAAAGGTTTTAAAAAAAAAATCATGAAAAATGAGGTAATCTTAATGAAAATGGTGTTTGCGGCACTGAGAAAAATCTGACCTAATTGAACAAAAATACATTCATTTTTGAGCTTAGGAGGTTCGCTTCATTAAGAAACCAGTAAGAAATCCTGAGGAACATAAAAACTTTTCAAACGCAGGCTTGTGTAATTCTATACAGTTGAAATTGAAATTCCATTTGCATTATAATATCAATTTTACATCGTTTTACCTAAATTTTTCTTTCCTTAGTCCAATGTGTGTTCAGTATGGAAAAGACCCGTTTAACATTTGCATTCTGAGAATGAGTAATGAATAGGTAGTGAGAAAGTCTTAATACTTCTGAAGACTGTTCTTCAAATTTCTCGTGGCACAATTTGCTTTACCAATCTTCATAATAATGTTACATCTCGTGATCAACAACTTTTTTAAACGTTGTCGACTGCCAAAAAGGAGTATTGACGTCAATTTTAATTTAGTTTATAAAATTACATATACATGTTACTTCTAATTACGAGCAGGCTAGTAAATTATTTAGTAGCATCCATGTCAAACAATCAAACTCTTAAAGCAATTAAGGGGATAACACATTCATCTTTTTTAACTCTTTACTACATTAGATTATCATGTATAAAATTAAAGCACATTAAAAGCTCTTTTATTCATGCCAAAATCATAATAACATACGACGCCGTTTTTGAGATACAGGGTTTTTTTTCCGAACCCCCCCTTTAGACCTGATATCATACAAATGGCTATATAATTACTAAAAACTAAGCATTCGAACTGAATTCACAACGAAAAGACGCACATATGATTTATTATGATTTGAAATCAGTTTTCTTTAGTTCTATTACAAAAAAATTTAATGGTGGACTAAAACCTATATTTTTCGGACAAGGTCAACTATAGGTTTTGTTCTCAGTTGGAAAAGTGGGTGTTAGATGAATAGTAGTGGTATTCAGAATGCCCTGGAATTTAGTTTAATTATATTC
This sequence comes from Ceratothoa steindachneri, assembly GCA_963969495.1. NCBI lineage: Eukaryota > Metazoa > Arthropoda > Malacostraca > Isopoda > Cymothoidae > Ceratothoa > Ceratothoa steindachneri. The sequence goes on along the minus strand of OZ018332.1, from coordinate 72,163,204 downwards.
GAATGATGCTATAAATATAACTAGTTCTTTTGCGCCGTTTTTTAGCCATTATTTAAAATTGCATAGTATAGTTTTGCGTTTTGTACACAAATCAACTTTAAAATTTTACGGAGAATTTTCACGAATCTCTAAAATTTGCCATTGTCATAATGTTCTCTATGTTCTACTCATGTTGATAAAACAAAATATATACTATAAAAGTGCATAAAATTTTCCATAAAATCATATAAAAATTAATGGTGTACTTTTGTTTTTTTTTCACAAATTAACTTTAAATATCTTAAAAAGATTTCCACGAATGTATACAATTTTGCATTATCTTAATCTTCACTATGTTCTATTAATGTTGCTAAAAAAATAATTATACCATAAAAAAGTGCATAAAATTTGCAATATAATGAACGAAGAAATTTGAAACGTGACTAATGAACAAATGTGCTATCCCTTTAAGTCCACTTTATAAGAGGTTGAAAACAAGTGACATAATAAATGTCTACATCGAGTCTAAATTTATTTTGCAATTTACTAGGTAATGTCGCTTCCTCTAAGTATTGCTTTGACATTGAAAGGAATATTTTTTTTCATTTAAACTTTATAGGCAAACTCAACTAGATCCTTCAAATATGAAAGTAATTCAATGATACTATTTGTTGTTGTTTTCAATCTTCTTTATCCTTGTGCTAACGGTATATTGAATACTATGTGCAACATTTAAATAGCTTCACTAAAGTCTTCTTTTAAAAAGGCAAAGAGATTTGGTGTGGGGCGTAGATTTCCTTTAGAATTAAAGTATGATTTCAAAACTTCTGATATTCTAAGAGTTCTCTTAATTGCCTTTATTAGAGAGAACCAGCAGGTTTTGACTGCGAAAGAATTAATGAATATTGACCTTCAACAAATTCACAAAAAACTTATAATCGTTTATTTTTAACAGGATAATACTAAAATAAGAGAGAACTACGCAACACTGTCTTAAATATCAACGGAAAGAGTGTTAGCTACAGTTTGTGCAACATTGTGAATATCGTGACATTGACATGCAACTTCGAGGTCTACACGGACAAGATATGGAAAGTGAATGCTAGGTTCACTGAGCTGGAGAAAACTTATGACAGGTGAGAGTAATACAGAGTTGGGTGGTGTGGAGATCATTAATGTTAAAGTAACATGTGCATTAAGATGTTCATTATAATCGAAAGTTTGAAAGGTTCAGCGTCCGAGTTCATCATATGGTGCTACTTGGAGTAAAACATCATGCGCAAAATTTGGTTTCATTTGAAAGATATTTAGGGGTTACTCAGAAAAGATAAAGTTTTGACATTTTTGCTTTATACCCTAAACTATTTGTCTACTTACGGTAACTCTCGTTACTAGTTCAATTTTGCTTTATATTTAAATAGCGAACAGTAAAATCCATGTATAACTGCTGTCAGTGTCTCTAGTCACCACTTTTCTGTGATATAACGACATTTGGCAACCAATGCATGCATAGTGCTGTTTACATCAGCTTCTGTGGTGAAGCTTACAGTATTGACACTGACACAGGTGGCTCATGTAAATTTTTCCCATTTTTCACTGGGCTATTTGATATGTTTGTTTTTGAAAGATTATGTTGTTTTTATTATTATTGAAGCGTGTTTGAAACGTGCTATTGTTGGAGAATTTTGCTAGTGAAACAATTAAATGGAAACAAAAAAAACGAATAGAAAACAACAGATTTTCAAATTATGGTGGACAAAGTATTTAAGCCTAAAAAAATTGAAGTATGCAGTTAAAGCTTAGTTATACAATTTCTTATTCTATTTCTAGGATAAAATATCTTCCCAGACTAATTTCTTCCTTATGAGGGCAAAATCTGGGATAACTGTATCATGGCTACCTTCAGGTGATGATGTCTTACCATTCTTACTCCACCACCACATCGACCAAACCTCCCACTCCGACATTCATCCACTTTGGTTTCAGCGTCAGTTGGAGAGTTTGGGGATAAAGCTAAAATTCCCACAAACCAAAAGAAGAGAATCATTAAGAGAACAGAAAACATGTACAAGAAAGATCAAGTACTGAAAAAAGGGGCGAACAAGACAATCGGATCCACAGATCTGCAAGAAGGTAGTTTTTCGAACAGATAAAGGAGCTGTTGATGTAGCTCACCATAGCGCAATGAAAATGGCAAAAATTAAGGAAGATCGAGTTCTAGAGAGTTTAAAGAAAACCTAGAAGGAGGGTTCACATGGATCCTGTTGATAAATCTTTAGCCGCTCAAGTAAAGCGTGTCAAAGTAAGTTCCGCGAGGATTCCCTGCGGAAGAAACACGGAGAAATGGAAGCCTCGACATCCTTAGCCATAGTAGTTCTAGAGTTGCCCAGCAGTAACAGTGAAGACAACTTCACTAGTGAGAAGCCCGCTCTTGAAGAATCCCAAGGAGCCTGTGAAGGGGCTAGCTTACAAAAACGAACACGGAGAGCAAGAAAAAATTTCATGACACCTGAAGTTGCAGCAGCTTTTGATGGAACTGGACTGAACGACAGCAAAGCCACTATGGTTGCTACTGTGCTAGCCAAAACCCTCAGAGACGAGGCAAAGAAACTCAAAATCAATAGCTCTACAATCAGAAGGCAGCGCCATGTTCACCGGAAAATATTTTCTATTCAACTTAAGGAATCGTTCTCTGCAGATGTGCCTCTTATAATCCATTGGTAGGGAAAGTTGATTCCAGACCTGATGAAAGCAGGTGGACAGGTCACCGTCTCCCAGTCATTGTTACAGGAAATGGAGTTAGCTAACTACTAAAAGTAGCCAAACTTCCAAGTGGTACTGGCTCAGAGCAGGCGAAGGCCGTTTCTTCAACGCTTAATTTATGCAAGCTGACTTACCTTTTCGTAGAAATGTCGTTCGACACAACTACCACCAAAACTGGAAGCAAAACAGGAGCCTGCGTAATCATAGTGACACAAATTGAGAGATATCTTCTGTATTTGACATGCCATCACCACATACACGAAATCATTGCAGTAGCGGCTTTTCACTTTACATTGGGGACCAGTGAAGGGCTCCAAGTGAGACTCTTCAAAAGATTCAAAGGATTTGGCCGCAAGTCAATTACAGTTCCTTAGCACAAGCATTGATGACGAGCAAGTTGCTCTGGTAATCAATGACATTGCACAGGATATTCTGAATTGGGCAGTGAATCTGTTGAAGAATAGTAAGGATCTGCGCGATGACTACCGTGAATTCCTTTAGCTCTCTATAATTTACCTCGAAGGGGTTCCACCAGGCGGGATTCACTTCTTGGCTCTAGGTCCGATGCATTATGCGTGGTTCATGTTTAAGGTGATATATTCCTTGAAAGTTTGGTTGTTCCGAAAGCAGTCCAGTTGACGGGAAGGAAAGAGAGGGGCCTACGATCAATGTGCATGTTTGCATTACGGATCTACTTAAAACACTGGACAGAAGCTCCCTGTACCCTCAATGGACCAAGGATGAGTCTTGAGCTCCTTAAAGCCTGACAGAATAACAAAATATTTACGAAGCGATTAGCGAGGCTACGCTTGACAAATTCTCAAACCATCTCTGGAATATCTCTAAATAATTGACTGGGTTCGCCTTGTTTGATCCTCCTGTGTCTATCGAAATGAAAGCCAGTATGGTGAAGGCAATGATAGTGCGGCCAGAAGTACAGGACTCTGCAAAACGAGTCACACTTCTGGTGAACAGCATTGATATATCCCAGCTCCCTGATTGCGTTTCAGTAAGAATACTGGAAATGTTCAAAAAGCTGGGAATCAAGTCAGACTTCCTGCAGCTAAGCCCGGTTACCTGGACAACTCGAACTACATGCGAGCACAAGAAATCAACATGGCACTGAATGTCGAGTTTCATTGATCCAAGAATACTGTGGTAAAATAACGAGAGACGAAGATCAAATGCAATAGCTGCTGCAGGTTGTCCAAGTGCATCAACACCAATACCCTGTAACAAAAACAATGATCGGGCAACAATGAGTATTCGCCTTTGAGCGACGAATACTCTGTGATGGGGATGGGAAGCAGAAGGCTAGGGAAATATATCAAATAGAGTACAAGGAGTTACAAGGAAAGAAAGTACCCTAGGAGACCTTACGGTCCATTCAAAGAGAGTACCTTTAGGCTAGCAATCGAGCGGGCACAAGGCTGCTCAATTATTTTGCGTCCCTAAACGGCCACTTTTCAAGACTTTGTCTAGTCTTGACTTGAACTGGTCAACAGATTCACTGTTGACAACTTCCACTGGAAGTGCGTTCCACTTACCGCAGATACTGTAAGTAAAAAAATTTCCACAAAGATTGTGGTTGTAACGCTTCAGTGTAAGTTTGAAGCCATGGTTGGGCGCTCTGTTCTCACTCAGTGTAAAAATATCCCGGTAGTCAACATTGTCAAACCCTCGAAGTATTTTGAAAACTTCGATGAGCTGACCACGCACTCTACGGGTTTCCACCGAGAACAGATCTAATTCCCTTAGTCTATCCTCATAACTTTTATGTTATATAGAGGGAATCATTTTGTTTGCCCTAGCTTGTACGCGTTCCAACCTTGCGATGTCCTTTCGAAACGAAGGACTCCAAAATTGTACGGCATACTCCAGGTGTGGTCGGACAAGTGATTTGTACAAGCACAGTACAATCTCCTGGTTCCGATAACCAAACTGGCGCTTAATATAGCCTACATCCTTTGGGCCTTTTCCTCCGCCTCAATGCACTGTTTCGAGAACTTGAGGTCACTAGTGATTGTTACACCTAAGTCATTCTCAGTGTCGGTGGATTCAATAGCAGTGCCCTTAAGGATATACTGAGATTGAGGGTTTCTAAGGCTTATATGCATCTCTTTGCATTTGTTCATGTTAAAAGGCATTTGCCACGTGTCCGACCACTCCCCAATCTTCCCAAGATCTTCCTGCAGGCGGCGAGTATATCCATCCTTTGCAACGTTTATACCAAGCTTGGTATCGTCAGCAAATTTGGAAATCTTGGCAACCATGTCACCGTCCATGTCGTTGACGTAGATGATAAATAGTAGTGGTCCCAGGACAGAACCTTGAGGCACCCTGCTAGTAACAGGCACCCACTCAGAAGCCTGTCCATTCACCACCATCCGTTGCCGTCTGCCACTTAGCCAGTTCTCGATCCAGCCGGCTACTTTTCCGTCTATGCCCAGCGCTCGCACTTCCCGGAGAAGGCAGCGGTGTGGTACCTTATCAAAGGCTTTTTGAAAGTCTAAGTACACCACATCCACCGCCTTGTCCCGATCGTGCTCACTGAACACGAAGTGGAAGAATTCCACAGGTTCGTCAGGCATGACCGTTGCCTTTGGAAGCCGTGCTGGGAAACTCCTCATTAGCAGCTTTGACTTAAAATACGACGTCATTTTGTCCACCATCCTGCTTTTCATGAGTTTACCGACTATCGAAGTCAGACTAATAGGTCGGTAGTTTGACGGTTGGCTACGGTCTCCTTTCTTGGAGATAGGAGTCACCTCCGCTTCACGCCAGTCTCGAGGAACGCATTCGGTCCGGATTGACATGTTGAAGATTGCACTCAGGTGTCGTGACACTTGATCGCGCACTTCTTTCAACACTTTAGGTAGAAAGCCATCCGGGCCAGGTGACTTATTCGTCATTAGGTCACTGATCTTCTTTTTTATTTCCCCTTTGGTGAAGTCCATATCCTCCAGCTTTCCCCCCGAGTAGGAATCCATTGGCTGGGGGATGAGACCACACTCTTCAGTAAACACTGAAGAGAAGTAGTCGTTGAGGAGGTTAGCATTTTCTGCAGCTGAATGCTTTAATGCCCCCTCCTCATTTCTCAAAGGGCCACTCGTTCGACGGATTGGTTTACGGCTGTTCACATATCCAAAAAACTCCTTGGGATTCTCTTCACTGAGTGTTGCCACCCGAAGTCCCTCAGACCGCTTAGCCGCCCTTATGCTGGACTTCACTCTCCTGGCTAGCCTCCGGTCTTCGCCAAAGTCCCTAAGCAGTTGGCCGATTTCTCAATTAAACCACTTTGGCTGAACAGAAGACCAACGGGGACATTTTAGAGGGATGAAACGTGATTCAAAACTCATGAACTTATTTTTGAAACTGTTCCACAAATCTTCAACAACATCGCACACTTCTAGCCTCGTGTCCGTCAGTCCAGCACGAAGACCTGCAAAGTCTGCTCTTTTCAAATCGAGTTTCCTCGATTTACTAGTTGAAGGCCCTGCCTTTGGGACTTTGACTACAAATCTAATTAGTCGGTTGTCACTGCCACCGACCTCTTCGCCAACAGAGAGGTCCTCAACGATGTCATCCTCAGAGGTGAAAACCAAGTCGAGGATATTGTCTCCTCTCGTTGGCTCTCTCACCCATTGAGTCAGGAACTCGTTGTTCGCGAACTCCAGGAGTAGTGCGTTCTCGCCACAGGGTTTCTGGTTTCCCTGTCAACTTGTGTGTTGGAATCACCCATGACGATACACACTCTGTCTTCGAAAAGTTCTCCTAGTAGCTGGTACAGATCTCTGTCCTTTTTAACGTGTTGGGCAGGACGTCTATAAAGCAGCAGGCTCCTGTATTTGGCAGAACCTATCTCTAGGTCAACACCTAGTAGTTCATGGTCGGATACAACGTTGCAATCCGTCGAGTTAAGAGTATCCTTGACATACAACATCACACCGCCACCCTCTCTGTCTGGCCTATCTTTCAGGAAGAACTTTGATGTTGATGTGCAATCCCTAAATATTTTTCAAATGAAACTAAATTTCAAGCATGATGTTTTTCCTCCAAGTGGCATTTTATGATGAGCTTGGAGACAAACTTTTGGCGAATTTATCTATTCTTTCTATAGCTAAGGAACACTCTAATGTGTATTCCGGTGAAAGATAGCCGGAATGATTTATTTCACACGTTAGGTCTAGGAAAAGGTTGCATATTATAGCCATTTCTAGTTACCCTCTTTATGGTTAGAGTTCTGAAAGAAGTACCTATTGCATTGAGAGAAAAAGGTGTGAGATTTGTGAGGAATAGTGAGGGGGGGAGGATGGGCTGACTATATCGGTATATCTTAATAATCTGTTATTCCTGCTTGAGAGAGAAAGATCTTGAGAAATATTGTTTGTATTTTCGTTTAAGGTGTATAAGAGGAAATTTTTAAAAGCGAGTGCAGGAATGAGTGTGAGAAGGAATAACATTTGTTAGGGGGAGGGATACAGCAAAGTTTAACCACACGGTTTTAACTGGTAGGAAAGCAGAGAAAAGAGTGCGTTATTGATTAGAAAGAAATTGAGTGTTGAAAGGTGCTAAAAAAGTGCATGGAAATATGCCATTGTTGGAGTATTTGAGTGAAACTTGTATGGAAGGACAAGGAAAATCTCGAGTGAAAACAGTGTAACAACCTACAACCTCATCATCAAAATGGAATTCACAAGGTCTCTGGATATCTATTTCGTTAAAAAACTCAGGAGACATAAGAACACCCTAATGGCTCACGAACTAAGGGAGATGTGGAACCGTCTAATCGAAAGATTAGACATCGACAGTAATCCGAAGCTCTTTTGGGCGACAATCAAACAGAATAAACGTACTTCCAGAACGCATGTACCAACCCCAATTTCACACGAGGGAACAAGGGCAACTACCCCTTGTGAAAAAGCGAGACTACTCCGCTGAGTTTGGAAAAACGTTTCCAAAATCTGCGATGAAAAGGAGAAAAACTTCAAGCCAGGCTCGAGGATCAGGTTCTCGAATACATGGAAGAGAGGGGTGGATAGGTTCAATCCGTAGGCAACCGCAAACCCACCCCGTTTCTATGGCAGCTCACAGGAGGGAAACATAATCACTCGGGCAGAATTGAGGGAGCTGATCTCACCGTTCTGGCTCAAAGCCCTAGCCCTTAGCCAATTCAACATCAGACACCTGAAGACTTTTGATTAGACTCCTGAACCTGCTCAATGCATCCCCGCCAATAAGATACTTCACTGATGTCCTGTTGGGCTAAAAAATGATCTTCATCTCAAGCCTAAAGGGCCGGCAAACCAGGTAATGAACTTCAGACCTAACTCATTGCTCGAGATCATTCGAAAGGCATTGAAAAAATTTCGACTGCAGTTTGACCACTCGCCTGTCAGAACACTCTTTACTAAACGAGAAAAAGCATGGATTTATGAAACACTGAGACAGCCAAAGCCCACATGCTTCAACATGCAGCATCAAGATGGGATAAGAGGTGCTGCTCGACGTCATCTGCAGATATGTAAAGAAGGCCTATGATAAATCTGGATCGATGACCTTAAATACAAAATCTCACGACTGAGACTCATACTCCACTACAGAATTATTCTAGGTAGCTACTTGACAAACAGGCAAGTTGTCATCGCCTTCATGAAGGATATAGGGGAGTCCTTCGAGCTCCTGTATGATGTCTCTCAAGTATGATTTCCTTAGCCGCATCTTCATAAGGAATATCCACAAACCTATCGCCTGAAGTTTCGAAGGACAAACAAAGCGAGGATGGCAGCCAGATCCAAGGCAACGAACCTGAAATGATCTCCAGATTCAAAGATGCTGGAAGATCCGTAACAACGCTAAAAAATTCACGGCAGCAACATTCCGGAGACAAAGGACGGCCCCTCTCAATTTAAAAAAATATAAATAAAGTACTTGCCAAATGTGTCGGTGATCTGGATCAAACTTGCCAGCACTGGACACATTCGCTCAAGAATCGAATATGCAAAAAAAGTGATGGATAAACTACACTGATTCAGAAACCTTAACCTATCGAACAAGAATAAAATTTTCACTAGTTTAGTCAGATCTAAAATGGTATAACCCGCTATACCGTTTAATGTCGCCACAAAAAGAAAAATACCAACACTCCAGGGGGTTAAAGATAGAGGCCTGATGGCAAGAAAAACGGACCACGAGAAGCCTTCATTAAGAGACAACTATGCAACCAATCAAAGTTTTCCTATAGAAAAGAGGAGGAGACATCTAGGTCAAGGTTAGAGGAAAAAGTCCCCAGGGACAATCTAAAGCGCTTGACCAAGAAAAAGACGGAGATAGATGCAAAACCTACCTCCTAAATACCAGAACATTGGAATCCTTGACAATATAAAGTAGCCAAACCAAGGAGAAAGAAACAAAAACAAAATAAAAAGATCCGGTAGTGGGACGCTAAAAACAAAGATCAAAGCAAGAAAAACTTTAAAATCAAAAAAGATTTGTAAAACCGGGAGAAGCCAAATTCATTCGGCACCTGTCACTACTACTACTTTTTATTTACTATATTTCCCGCCCTCTCTCTTCTTCCTATCTTATTCTATCTTTCCAAATAATCAGAATTAGGACAGTGTAAATAGACAACTTGGGGGGGTCAATAGAGCATAGGTGGATGGGTATGGGAGTTTTAAGTGCCTTGAAGAGGGCCAACCACTGTTGCTGGCAACTAATTGAAGTGGAAGGTTCTATACCTCCGGAGTGATTTTCATGAGTTGACTCCTTTGAAGACACGGTTCATTTAATCTGTTAGCGAGAGATTGTTTTGTGTCTGAATGGAATGTGTGTTTGTATTTGTTTAAATATGTATTAAGTGGAAGAGAAATACCGTATACTGTTAACAGTGAATGTCTGATATATTTTCGGGTTCGGAATTTTCGAGAGATTTGATGGCTAAGTGAAATTTCTGTGGAGTAAATGGGGGAATGAAGGGTGGATAGATTAGTGATTGGCTTTGCTTGTTTTTATGTTTCTGTGCATTTCTCTTTTTTATCTATGTTTGGGTAGGAAGTAGGTGTGAGAGGAGTGTTTCTTAGGTAGGTTGCCGTGTGTTTTGATTATGCAATTTTGTTTATGCGAGTAATGTATGTAAAGTGTAATGTATTTAATTTATAGTTTTCAGTTTGTGTTGAGTTCTTTATGCGATTTGATTAGATAATGAATTGGTTCCAGTACTCCGTTCTTTTCATATTATATTCGTGATGGAAGTATTGAGATGTTGGATTTGTTATAATTGTTATTGTTATGTTTACTTTTATCTATCTTTTATGTAATCTGAAATTTTTTTTTAGTTTGGCTTGTAGGTTTTCCTTTAATTCCGAAGTAGAAGTTGAACTAACTCATTGCGTATGTGAATTTCTTTTCCACTCAAGTCCGGTTTATTTTTAAAACATGTATTTTTATATATTATAATAATTTACATGGGGATTGCGAAGAAGGTGTTACGCCTAGCGTGATACAAGAATAATGCCGCAGACAGCAGATATATGAAGGAATTTATGCCCTCTTTTCCCCAACCTCACTAAAAGCGAAGATGCTACCCCTTAACTTTCATTGAGCTAGCTATTCACTTGGAGATTCATTACTTATCCTTACCTAAGCACTTGTTCAGCCCTCCCTACGAACCTATTGATCCATCCTTGAAGACCCATTGTTCCTTCCTTAATCACGAACTAAGTCCTCCCTGAATACGATAGGGACTCTCACATGGTACCTATCGAGCCCACCATGAATACAACTTAAACTATCCTGAACCTGCTATCAGGTTACCTGGACCATCTCCAGATCCTTCATATAATGTAATATTTAAAGTACTTTACTGGGGTTAAACAACCGGTTACTTACTGCAGTAATAAAACAGCAAGATATATTATTATATTTCATAAACCAGCATGTTACTGTAAAAGTTACGGTAACACTATATATAAAATTCCAGAAATTTATATGTTGCCTATTTTCGATAAGCGTGCTTCTAAAAATTTAGAGTAGCATACGAGTATATCGAAAAATATTGCATTTTTCGATTGTTTTACTGTGATTTTACAGTACGATACTGAATAAAATTACAGTAGCATTCATTGATGCTGTAAAACTTCATTAGGCTGTTTAGCTGCCAGTAAATTAAACTAAAAAATATATATTTATTTTATTATAGCGAGGCGTTGTATTTGGTTCATTTAAGGATGACCATAAATGTTCCTATCAATGTCTTTCGTTTTCTTCTTATATTTCCTACAAATGGAATTGGGTCTGCTCAGAACAACCCTCTGAAAATGTTTTTTGAGAATAAAACTTTTAATCCTAATAAATATGTTGCTAGAATGCTACAGAGTATAGTTCATTTAAGGTGAATTAAAATGGGGATTTTCTTAGTGATATTTCCTAATTAACATTTTAATTCGCTTTTAGAACTTGCTGTCTTAAATTTTTATATCAGCTTTAATAAAAAATTCTATGTACAACGGGGGAAGGGTGGCTATTAACTTAAGCACATATCTTTGTGTGTTATCACGAACAAATTTGTCTTTAATATAACAAGGCTGAATTTAGACCTATTTAGAATAGCCGCTATGTTGATGATACATTTGTTCTAATGCAAACACTTTAACATACCAAAGCCTCTGGTAACTACTTTTATTCTTGCCATCTAAAACGTAAATCGATCAGCAAGATATAAATTACCAAAGTAGCGATGACAACAGACTACTACGGAGAGTAGATCGCAATTAACACCCGGAGCTTGCTGGTTAATTAAGTAAATTTAATGATAATTTCAGTGTATCTACCTGAACACGTATGGAGACAATTTGTTTAATTTGCTCCGAGTTATATATTATCCTATTATTTCCTCCACGAAGAGGTTCTAATTAGGTAGTAATCATATTCATAGTAATCCTATTATTATGTTTAGTTGTGTAATTTATAAATTTCTTTAAAAATATTTAATTATTTCGTGTAAGAAATCGAACACCAAATGTGACATAATGTCATGTGATCACACAAGCCAATTTCGAGCGCAACTTTTGCCAGCTCTTAATTTTTGCTTCACTTTATGTCCAAACAAGGTCTTGAGATTCGAGACTCTGCTCGAACAGTGTCGTAGAATTGCTCATAGTCTGGTCCAATAATTATTCTAGTCCTTGAGCTGGACACACCACTTTTGTTTGAGTCGGTGGTATTCACCCTATGACTCAATCCTACAATCCTATATATATATATATATATATATATATATATATATATATATATATATATATATATATATATATATATATATATATATATATATATATATATTATATATATATATATATATATATATATATATATATATATATATATATATATATATATAGGTAGGCTTTAATTCCTACTAAACGTGCGAAAGCTGGTTAGAGGCGTGTTGTGCCGCAGCCAGGATTCTCACTATAAAAGTCCCACTTGTTGCTGGGGGAAGGTTTGTGATTGTTGAATTCTAAGAGTGCAAAATACAGGTTGAATAGATTAGCCGAAGGGATGCTTAATTAAAGTCTTGCCAAGGGTACGTCAAAAGGGAGGAGCCACAAATAAACACACGTACAGAAAATAAACTTTACTTTACACATATATAATAATTAGGAATAGTTAAACGAGGAAAATTAAGAATTAAATATTAAACACTGACGTTAAGCGTCTAGGTTTATAATGACTCAATGGGAGTATCAATCACGGTTAATTAAATAGGTAATTTAAGAATAGAGGGCCTCTGGGTTTACAGATTACCATTAATTGTGATGGATTGGAGAGACGACTACTTAGGTCCAGACGGAGTGGTTCAAGTGGCGTTAACACGAGTTCTAGGGGATTGGAGGGATAGGACGACGGGTTCGGGGCTGCTGGCTGCAGTTCCGGTTAGTTCACTCCTAACTGGATGTGACACTAACAAATAGTAACTTCCAGTAACTACTTGGATGTTCCTTTTCTTACTCAAGTTACGTTGAGCAACAGAGCGTACTCTTCTAGCCACAGACTCTGCGGGGCGGGATTTACTTCCAGGAACAATTTTGAGACAGCGACCAAGTTGACTCAACGGCGCGTTGGTAGTCGATACGTTATGGCAACGACTCTCGTTCAACGTGAGGGGTACGCGAGTTGGTTTGGGACACTGCTGTAGAGAGATGGACGGCGATATTATTTATACCGAGGATTGTGGGAAATCGAGAGAGAGATTCCATTCACGACAATTCGCTTATCGCAGCGCCTTCTGGACAATCTCCATGCTATCGTAAAGAATGCAATAAGATTTAAGCTTCTATGTGAGATAGGCGTTCTTTTCGTCCGACTTTCTCTCGCCAGTTAGGGGAAGGGTGGGGGGAGAGAGGGAGGATACGAAGGTCAACTCAAACGACAAATTTTTTTCGTTCTCACGATTGTCTAGCGGCATGTAAGTATGTACGTTTCATACCCTCACAAACAGATTAGTTTAAAATCTCTAGGGGTAAATATGTATTGTAGTTTCAAAAAGCGTAAGTGTTGAATTAATTTCTTTTATAATTAAACTTCTCTATTTTTGTATATACCATTTAAGTGGACTTACTGTTAAAATACCTGCATTCTTACCATCCCTAAGAATCCTATTTTATTTTATTTTAATTTTACAGATCCTACAATCCTACTATTTTCTTTCATACTCTCACACAATTTCCAATTTAATTTCTCCTTAATACCAGATTGTATTTTATTTTCAACCTATCATTTTATCAATTCAATAATTACATTATTAATTACTTGTTCAGTACTCTCGCCTGTTTAATTCTAGTGGACAAATTAGTTATCTTATATTTGACCATGCATTATTAAAGTAAATATTATTCATTTGCCAAATTTTAGGGTATAATATTCCAGAAAAACTTATATTTCTCGCAAATTAATTTTAAAAAATATAAGATTATATTCATTACAAATTTATTTGCCATTGTTTACAACAAACATATTTATTCTTATAATTTCGTCTCTCACTTTATACCTTAAGCAAATTCCTCGGTTCTGTGGTATAATAAATTTATACCACAGATGTATTTCCACTTCTCTCGCCTTATGAAATCTCTCCACACTCTACTCTCTCCCGCCAGGAGAACACTACTCTGAAATGGTCTTCAGAGGCGTGCAAATCTTTCGCTCGTATAAAAGAAGCTATAACCACCGGGTCTTATTAACCTATTAACCTCGGTCACACATCAGCGTTGCCTTGGATACGTCAGCTACCCATGTAGGTGCGACGTTGCAGCTGAATTTTGGTAACTCTTGAAAACCTCTTGCATTCTTCTTTAAATCTTTTAGCTCCTCAACAGAGGTAGATTACGTACTCAAGCGGCCTGCTCGGTGTGTAGTTCGAACTCCGCTACTTCCGCCTATTTTGGTAAATGCGTGATTTTACTGTCCTCCCTGACCATAGCCTATTTTTGGTTCAGTTTCTGCTCATACCACGTATCTAGTTCACAAAGCAGTCGAGTCTCGATGGCTTAACTTTATTCTGCAGTTAACTAGCCCTATTCGCTATATTCCTGGTTCTAAAAAGGTCATGTCGGCCGTGCTTTCTCGCATTTTCGTGATTTCGGGCACACAACTCTCCTATTCTACGCCCATCGTTCATGCGACATTAGCCTTGGCTCAGAGACAGTAGGAAAACACGCTTACACTGTGTCACTCTGCTAGCTCGTCGTTCGTTAGATCAAATTGCCAGACAGTTCTCTAAGGCGAATCAAGATCGATTTTTCATAGCTGACTCTCCTTGCCCCCCTATTCCTCAAGCTTACCGTGAAATTATTTTATTATAGCGAGGCGTTTTATTTTTTATACTGGTATTAAAACAACAAACAAGCTCATCGCTCAACGTTTCGTGTGGCCATATATAAATGCCGACGTGGAAAATGGACTCGTTCATGTTTGCCTTTAGAACGTGCAAAATTTCAAAGCCACACAAGGACTCATCTGGCTTCATTTCCTCTTCCTTCGTCACCTTTTGACGCCCTTCGCCTGGATCTTTGAGTCTCTCTGCCTTATTCTAGTTTTTGGACTTATTTTATCAACATAACTGACCGTTTTACACGATGGCCCTAGGCGGTCGCTATTCCGGATATCCGAGCAACCACTGTCAATCGAGCTTGCGTTTCATGATTGTTTGTTCGTTTTGGTGTCCCATCCACAATTATGATTGATCGTGGTACTCAATATGCTTTTCTTTTTTCGCTTTCGTACCACAAGCTATCATTCTTTAAGCACCGACGCTGTTAAACGGCTACAACGGATGGTCACAGAAAGATTACGTTCCACAAATCTAAACATAACTTGGGTGGATAAGCTGTTTTGATTCCTTTGGCTATTCCTTCATTCTTGAAAGATGATCTGGAATGCTCGGCAGCGGAACGTGTCTATGGTACCCAATTTCGTCTTCCTTATCAATTATTTTCTTCTAATGACGCCACTATTTTTTATCTCGATAGCGTGATGGCCCGAAATAGGCCCACTTCCTAAAGAGAGCTAACTAACCAGACAGGCTAGACGCCATTTGGGAAGAGAGTACAAAACGGATCACATTTGGTCCGTCATCCTTCCCTCTAGATAATCACTCTACTCAATTAATACCCCTGCAGGCAATATGCGTTTTCATGACCGTATTCAGCTAACCGGCAAGGTGAAATATTCCGCACGCTTCTTTAGTAGACCCCAGCAATATCCCGACTAATGCAAAACAATTAAAAAAAGGCACGTAACTCTCTTATAGGGGTGTTGATTTTACTCCATGTTATATGATAATATTCCTATTTCCACCACGGATATGGTTAAATTTTGTTCCCATTAATTCATTTATCTATTATATATATATATATATATATATATATATATATATATATTTTTATATATATATATATATGTATATATATGTAATTAGGTAAAAGGCCATGTTTTATGCAGATACTATTGAAGTCAACAGCTGTGGCAGCGTTAATAATTTTAACTTGTATTTTCTTAGTATTTCTAAAAGTTTTTTGACGTTTTTTTTTGAGGCGAGAATAAACATCCGCGAAAGACATTTTATATTGCTAGACGCTCATTCCCTGAAGATGACCTAAGACGGTCGAAAGACGTCTAGGAAAAAAGAATGTCATTCGCGGATATTTTTATCACCTCGAAGACACTGTTAAAATACCTGTAAGTAATATTAAGAAAATACAAGTTAAAATTAATAACGCTGCCACAGCTGTGGACTTACAAATATAGTTTGAAAGTACTTGGATTCATCTTTTCATTTCCTTGTGGGTTAGTTTTCATATTATTGCTTTACTCCCGTGCAACTTTGTGAGTTTTTTCATTACATATATATATATATATATATATATATATATATATATATATATATATATATATATATATATATATATATATATATATAAATGTATATATATATATATATATATATATATATATATATATATATATATATATATATATATATATATATATATATATATAATATCTTTCAAAGTAGCGCGAAAATGAATGCAATAAAGCACATTGAAAGGGAAAACGAAATAATTTTTCCTACAGTATTACTTATTACCTTTTTCCGAAAAATCCGTGAATACATAAAAATAAACGAGAGAAACATAACGAAATTAATAAATCGAAGGGCTAAGATTTGTAATCGACAATTTCGTTACAAATAAGCCTCTTAATAAAAGGGGCCAGTTTAAAGAGACCGGGGTATATATTAAAATTAGGTGTGAACACCCCTTCTCAAATCTAAAAGTCCTCTTTACCCCGAGGAAATTTGATATTGGGAAAGAACTTGCCGGGTTTTTAGTATAGATATAGTTTCGATATTATAGGGAGATAAAAAGCCTTTTGTACATCAGACGTTACTATTCGAAACGAGAAAAGGTATAAATAATATCATGAGGTAAGGTAAGTTCAAATGCTTGAAATGTAGAGGGAGACCTGTTGATAAAGTCTCAATAAGAGAACAACTCTCTTTCGTAGATGGAAAGAGAAAGTTACCTGTTGGCGAGGAGCTGAGGGAGTTATCTCAAAACTGATATGGACAATCTCATCTGAGAAAAAGGCTAAGAATTCATCAAAGGATATTAGACAGTCAGACTGGACAGCGATAATTCCATGAAGCTTTATAAAAGTGTGTGGCTCTTGTTTTATTTCAGCAAGTACGCGGGAGTTGTGGGATTCCAGGCATAGTTCAGAAATGCAGTATAGATTGTTCCAAATTGTACTTTAGACAATCAAGTAAATGATTATCAAAACGTATATCCGTACACAAATATAGGATCAAGGTGGTGACTACAGTAATACATTTTATATACATAAAACTCCCATAAAATCGATTGATGAATATATTTTAAATTACATTCAGACGTGTTTATTTGAATTTTATATATTTTTTTTAAAATGGACGTAAAGTGGTGTCGAGGTATTGCTGTGTAGACTAGCTCGGCGCACTGAGTCATAAACAAGCCTGGGCCTCTAGCCAACCAAAGGCCGCTTGTGATATGTTCTGGGGCGATTAATAGATAGTGAGATATACGGTTCACCAAGTTTGACTAATGATTTGCCAAGTTGCAGTTAAAAGGATATATAAAGAACATGACCCCAAAATATAATTTTAATATTTATTATAAATGTACCAATTTATATATATATATATATATATATATATATATATATATATATATATATATACAAAATGGGGGAACAAATTACTTAATAAAGGTAATTAAATGAATTATATTGATTTATGATATGACAGAGGACAAAATCAAAGTTAACTCGAACGAGAGGAATTAATTACAATATAGCGGCAAGTCAAATCAAAGGTGAATGCGGCGTCATCAAGAAGATACTTCGGGGTGTCCTTACGAGGAAGACTCGAAGATGGAGTTTGATTATACATCGTGATGAAGAATGAGATTTTCTATCCTTCGGGAGACGTAATCTTAACTCGAGACGATTCTCCAGATCGGCAAGGAGTCTCAGTCTCAAAAAAACGCGAATCTTGAGAGGGGTCGTGAGGATGAGAGGGGCCGCACAACTTTCCGGGAAGAAGGGGCCTTGATAGCTTTTCTTTGAACAGGGAACAAAACTTAACAAAGGTATATCTGCTGGCGAGATCTTCGACGAGGTACGCCTCGAACACTGTTAGAGGGCTTCACGGGAAACAGAAAGGCCGTCTGAACGGAGGGAAGGGTTGGCTTTCAATCTCCTCGAGAAATGACGAGCTTCATCATCATCATCACTAACTCTATAATTGTATAACGGGATTATTGAAGATGAGTGAAAAATTAATAAATGTTTTTTGCCTTTGTGGACAAATGACATTTTTATTTTATCAAAGTTATTTCTAATATTTCTTTTATAATATCAAAGAACAAAATAGTGAAGTTCAGAAATAAATATAAGTATCGAAATTTTGTAAAATTTTTAAAACCCAAAGAATTAAAAATGGTGAAGTTCCAAAAATTAATTTTTATATATCTTCAATAACTATATTTTAGCAACGTGATATTTTGAAAGAAGCGAAATTTAGTTTAGAGTTCCTTTTTAAAATTATTATAATTGGCGAAGTTCAGGTAAATTATGAAAATTTAACTATAGATGTTTTTTTTTAGATTTTACATTTTAATCTTAGTAGCGAAGGGCAAGCTCGCGTAGGGGGGAGTGGCAAAGCCAGGGCCTGTTTTTTTTAATAATTTTAGTCGCTAACTAATATAAATATTTTTAAAATCTTCCGTTATATTCTAAAAATTAGTTAAATCTATGTCTCCTATTCAAAGCTTAAACTAGCTATCAAAGTTGAACCTTTAGAAATGTGCTAAACATCCTTAACTCTATAATTTAACTTGGTGAATTTTGGAAATTTTTGAAAATGTTCCTTTTGCTTAATGGACAAGTAACCTTTCATGTTTTTGAGTTTAGGTTTATTTGAAACTTTTATTTGCAGGTCTTTTTTTTGTATGTTTCGAGCTTTTATCAAAATTCTTTCTAAGAGTGCAGAAAAAATAAAATATAATTATCGAATGATTTGGAATGAAAAAACATACAAATCGTGAAGTTCAAAAAATGTATTAAATTTAGGCTTTTGGCGCTTTTTTATTATCATTTCGTTTAAAAAAGAAATTTAGATGAAAAAAAGAGATCTGACGAAGGTTTTTTATATATCAAACCGGGTCAAATTCTCAACTATATATAAATCTTCAAGGGATAAAGACAATATAATAAAAGGTGAAATAACTTTAAAAAATGTTTCAGGGTGTCTATGTTGAAAAAAGTGTTCAGGGTGTTAAAATAAAGAGTCTATAAAGGGCATTAAAAAAAGCGGTTTAGAATAGCAAATAGGCCATAGGCACAAGCCGAAGCAGTGCCTGTGGAACCAAGTTATTTCTGTAAGAAAGAATACGAAGTATTGCTTATTTCTTAATATTTTGTTCGTCTATTTTTTTTTGTAGGCCAAAGAAGATGACCTATTCTGGTTCAAATGTGCCCGCTAAATAAAAAGGATGACGCCAGCTATTTTCTTCGCCTCAGGATGTCTGTTAAATATTCTTAAATATTTTTTAGTGTTAAAGACCTTTTCAAGGAATGAACAGGAGGCTGATGGTGATGATGATGATGATGTATGTATATAGAAAGAACAGAGATGGATCACTGTGTAACACAGGCGATCAGGTAGTCGTAGACGAAAAGGGTACGGAAAATCTGGAAAGTGTTTAGGAAGAGTTGATAGATCGGTGACTAGACACCAATGCGTGGTGTAGTTGGGTGTGTCTTGGGGTGTTTGTGACTGGACGACGGTTGGGGGTATGGTCGGAAACGCGTTATTCATGATTCTCTTAACTTATGCGTAGAACGGTATGAGTTGTGGGTGGTCATGGGTTGCGAGGTATCGCAGTGCCATCGTAACATACAGTCTTGTGCGTAGTGCAGTGTATATGGAGTCTCTAACAGTTTTTCAGAGTTGCTTGTAAGTCTAGTGTAAGCTTATGTGTTGAGGGGTGCTAATTTGCTGTTGTCGTGTAGTGTAGACGTTCTGGCGTACATGGGACAGCGACAAACGCCCTTCAGAGCAGAGTTCTAAATGCGCTGAGCCTTCTTCTTCCATGTGACACTCAAAGCTACGAGTAACAGTCGGACGTACGGGAGAAGAGGTCGTACGAGTGTTTTATATAGTTGCAACTATAGTTTCTTGCCCGCCGGATAGAACCTACGCAGCATATTGTTTGTGTATTTGGCTCTTGCATGAATTATGTGCTGGTGTATATTGTACCTAGGGGACTTGTCAAAAGTTACCCTAAGGACTTTTTTGTGTTGTGTGTAGTCGAGCCTTGTTGTGTTTAGTTGGTTCCTGTCTGGTGTGTGTGATAAAATTTGTAGGTTATGCATGTAGTGAACTCTTCCGCCGAAGAGTGTCATCTGTGTTTTCTGAGGATTCGTGGCAATCATCCATGAATCCTGTCTTTACGTCTAGTATTATTTGTGCGTTGTGCTTTATCTCATCTGGTCCGCGGCCGCTAACAAGGATGGTCTCTTCATTACCGTAGGACACGGTGTAGGTGTGACAGCAGTTTTCGGGTAGGCGTGAGTTGTCGTTTGTGTCCATGATGTAAAGTGTGGATGCCAGTACGCTTCCTTGGAGAACACCTGAGCGTGATGTGAAAGGTTGTGATATGGTATTGCTGTATTTTATGTGGCATCTCCAATCAGTGAGGTAGTGAGAGAAAAGCCTTCTGGTGCAGAGAGGTAACTCCGTATTGTTGGCGAGTTTCCAACGGAGTCTCTCGTGCTACACTTTATCAAAGGCCTTCTCCACGTCCTTGCTGATGGAAAGTGTCTTTTGTCGTACCTGGCGTTTTTTATTTTGTATTCTGTCGTGAAAGATGGTCACATATGCCAGAGTGGAGTGGTCCGTCCTGATTCTATATTGGTGTGAGGAGAATCAGTCCCTCTCTTCCAAGTAGTCCCGTAGGCGGAAGTTAATCATATGTTCTAGTATTTTGGCTAGGTGCTGTAATAGAGCAATAAGCCTGTAATTATTTGGGTGTTTGGGGTCTTTATTTATTTTGTATAGAAGTATGTTGTGAGAGACTTTGAATATTTTGGGGAAGTGGCTCAAGGCTACTGAGGCGTTGAATAGGTGTGTAAGTGTAGGGTATATGTTTGCGGGGAGGTTGTGTATTAATGCGTCTGTTATTCCGGAGGGGCCGAGTGTGCGTTTTGGTGTTGTTTTAATGTATTGCTTTGTTTCCTCGACGGTGTTTGGTGTGGTCAGTGTAGATGTGTTGTAGAGCTGCTTCATTCTTATAAAGAGGGTGGGCCTTAGCTCGTGAGCGTGGGCCCGACACCACTCCTGAATCTTGCGCATGGGGTTGGGTGGATTGTGTGTGTGTGTGTGTGTGTGTACTGTGTCCTAATGGGACCTAAATGCGTCGAGGATGACGTTGGTGTCTGTGAGTGTTTGGTTATTTACTTGAAGTGTGATGGGTTTGGATGGATAGGTGCCTAGGATCCTACATACGCACCACCAGAATAAGGAGGGGTCAGTGCAACAAGTATCTTCCGCAATGCGGACAACCTTTGGCCACTGTCAGTTCCTATCTAGTTGAACGCACTGTAGGATGAGGGCACGTAGGTGAGTAATATTGTGTTTTGGTGGGCCTCTGGTGTAGTGATTGTTGTACTGTGTGATTAGTCTCTGAGTGTGTATGGAATATGTGAAGTGTTTTATACGTGTGTAAGTTTTGTGTGGTGTGTGTAGGTAGCGTGCTTCGGTTATAGTGTTCAAGATTGAGCGCCAGTGGTCGTCTAATGGATCTGGATCGTTGTGGCCAAAGTCGAGGTTTTGTGGCGTATTTTCTGTTATGTGTCTCTTGAACTCTTCCCAGTTCGTGTTTTTGAAGTCGAAGAGAGGTGGTGTGGGTATGAGTATGGGAGATGTGAATATGATAAGGCATTTCGGTATGTGGTCAGAGAGTACGTGAAGACCCGATGAGATGTGAGTGTAGAAGCGTGTAGCGTGGTCGTTGCGGAATACCACGTCCGAAGATATGGTTCTTCCACGAGTACCTAAGAATGTGGGGAAGGCCGGGCAGATGTGCCTGCAACGATAACGTGGCAGGGCACCGACCAGGTACATTTCTGCATCAATCGTGGTATTAGAAAGGAGTGTTGAGTGGAAAGCGTTGAGGTCCTCCGCAAAGAAGATAGGTAGGTTGGAGTTTGATATATCTGGAGTGGGACTTCTATGTTCAATTGTAGGCGTGGTGGTCTGTAGTGCGTGGCCATTAGGATGGGGCTGGGGCTTGTCTGTACCTTTCAGGCTAGAAAAGAGTCATCGCGTGTTTGAATGAGGGATTGGTGTATACTGTAGAGCGTTTTATTAGGCTCGCTGATACTAAGTGCAGTGCTTGTGTAGTTATATATGTGTGGTAGCCTGTAATGAGGAGTCTGTTGTTGGTAGGATATAGACTAGTCGAGTTCAAGAGCAAGATGTCAAGTTTTTGTGTGTTTAGGACCCAGTTGGCAACAGTATGGTGAATACCGTGTGAACTGCGTACGTTTAATTGTATTGTGTTGAGGCGACCTATTGACGTGGGCTGAATGCGCGTGGGGCTGATTTAACCGGGACCGTTCCCCCTTCCTTAGTCATTTCCCAGGAGGCGTGGGGAGCGAGTAACTTAACGCGTGTTGGCTGAGGTTTCATTGAAGTGGAGAGGTTGTCAGTGGTGTTATAGGGTGGGCAGGCCGTGGTAGAGTGGAGACTGTGTTCTGTGGAAGGAGGGTTACAGATAGTAGGAGAGTGGGTGGTGTTCGTGGAAGGAGGAGAGTTAGGAGAAGAGGAGGAGGGAGAAGAGCTATTAGATGAGGGCTAGAGATAGTAGGGAAGGTGTGGATTATGAGAACGGGGGGGTGCATGGAGAGAGAGACGAGGTTGAGATGGAAATGCAGGAGGGGCGGAAGGAGGAGAGGAAGGAAAAGCAGGAAGAGGATTAGTCAGCTTTACGCCTGATTGTGTGTGGCGGGGGAGGCTGGACATGCATTGCCTTAAATAGTGGAAGGCGGGATTAGACTACCCACCTCTGAGCCTTAATTAGGGGGTACAAAATCCTGAAACAACTTTAATTTGAGATTTTATGTATGCAGTAATAATGGGGTCTAGCATGAACAAACCAAGGCTAAGGTTGTAATTTGGGAACGCGTTAATGGAGATACATTCTAATATATTTCTCGAAATATAATTACTGCATTTTATGACTGATTTGGCACTGTTCCAGTTAATGCTATGGAACATATAAATAAAAAGCGCAGATTGTTCACTGCTATTACGTACTTTCGCTTGATGTTGCTTAACCCGGACATCTAGTTCTTTCCAGGTTTGTCCATAGTAACATTCTTGGCAGCTCTTGCAGCCTATCGAATAAACAATGCTAGGTCGGGGAGTGAATTTTTGACAATGAGAAGTGAAAATGGGCATGAAATTTTAAGATTCAATACAATTTGGTTGGTTGTTAAGTTATAAATAACGAGAAGGATGACGCGTCATTATTTTAATTTGGTTGTATTTAATACACAGAGATTCTTTAATGCGGTGAGTGGATGTACATTTATCAATTTTTTAATACAAAAATCATTTAAGGATACATTTGTCTTACAATCTATTGCTTGTTTTCTGTTGGGGGAATACTCTTTATTGCTCAATGTTTTACCTCTTCTATAGCTTAAACTTATGCGAAAACAGTATCTTGCCAAGAGAGGACACACCGGGCCAGTAAATTTATATACTATCCATAAACTCAACAGTGTGGGAATACAATCCTTTATTCTGAAAAAACTGCCAATATTTTTGCTGTTAATGATAATAAGTTTATAATTTATTTGACAGTAAAATTTCCTTAAAATTGTAGATAGACGTTTCCAAAGCTGGTCATTAAAAGAGGTGATGTCTGGCAATATGAAAAACCTAATTTCCTTGGCGACATTAAAAGAAGTGGAAGGGTTATATAGCCAGGAAAGAAATTTCCTTATTAAGATTTTGACCTAGGATAATGAATATTCATTTTTAACATAATTTTTTTTTTTAAAGTTAAATTAGAAATGCATATTAAGGTAGGTACAAGAGAGGTAATAACCTCTGAAGATAGGCGTTTTAACGGTACTAATTTCATATGATATATCACAAAAACTAATGCCCTTCTGGCATTTAAACTAGTGTCTTTAGAAAACACTAGTTTACTCTTGGCTGCAGGTTTCTTATAGCTTTGACTATAGTCTCAACAGATAGCTCTAGGTTATCTTCGGTGCAGAATGGTGAACGTGATATTACAGGAAAATATATTGAAGATGTTTGAACATTACCGTAAGAAAACGGAACAAACAACTAACTCGAAAAATATATGGCTAGATTTATGTTTCAAAATATTTTGAACATTATTGTAAGGAAATGGACCAATCAGCTAACATGAAAATACATGGATATGTTTATAAAATATGTTCAAGAACAAAACTTATGTTGGGTATAAACAAAAGGAGGAATTACGTAAACCTTTTCCTCCTTTTTTTTATACCTAAAATATATGACTTATCATACCAACATGCGGACAATGGGCTTGCCTCTGGCTCTATGGTGGATGTGGTCTGCCAGGACGTGAAAAAAGCCTTTGACAACGTATGGATTAATAGTTTCAAATATAAGATCTCAAGGCTCAGGTTATACCCCCAATTTCAAGAAAATCTTATACAATTAACTGACTTGTAGGAGAGCAGTGATAGCATTCGGGGACCACATCGAAGCCCCATTCGACCTGCTATCTCTAGTCCAACAAGGAGGGTGTCTGAGTCACACACTCTTTACGATCTACACTAGGGACATTCTGAAACCTCTACCTCCCTGAGACTCCAACGTACAGTACGTGGACGACATCAGCCAGATTGTGACTCGCCCTACCAGATCTGGAAGAGTGATGACGAGGGTGACTGCAGCTAAAGCCTAGGTAATCTCCCCGTACGAAGAGAAGTGGAAGATCCAGACGAACCAGAACAAATTCACTGCAGTCGCGATTGGAAGACGGAAGACGGCTCCCATCGACTGGAGAACTTAACAATAAATTATTCACTAAGCGCGAGTATTCCAAGCTTCAGGATCTCCAAACGCGGCATGGGAAGCCACACCAACTCGAAGGTTCAGGTTGCGAAACTTGAACTCAGCAAACTCCACCGATTTCGCAATCTTAGTATACAAAACAAAAAGAAATTATATCCATCCATAGTGAGAACAAAGCGGCTGTACTCAGCAGTCCCCCTCAACACCACTAAAAGGACCAGGATGATTCAAATGCAGAGGGTAAAAATTGAGCTCTACGCTTCATACTAAACGTGAAATGGGACGATTTCGTCACTTCGAGGGACCTTCATCCTACAACTAGGCTGGCGACGGTGAATGCCTTCCTGCATTCACGCAGCATCGCCCTCTGGGACAGCCTAAAGGCTACTCACCCACCAGGCACTGTAGATGACATGTTTAGGCTATAGGACCGGGAGAGATACAAGTCGCACATGTCTCCCGACAAAACGGTAGCCACACCGGACATCTACAGGTGACCCTACTTACAACTCGCATACTTACTGTAATTTAATTTCTCAAAGTTTAGCATCATAATCGTGAATCTAAATCTAACCGAAAGTGCCTAATGTACCGATTAAACCTTCTTGTAAAATTTCTGACTCTGGACACTATAATTATTATTTTGTAATTTAACTCCCAGTCACCTTTATTATTGGGACTAAACTGGATGGGTTGTTCTATTGTAGTTGTATATAATCTTATACCTTTTTGCTCCCTAAATATATTTCTTCTGGCTCCAAATGTTAATTGGTAGCAAAGTCAAAATTGTTAAAGAAAAACTGAGATGGCTTGGTCCCCGGGCAAACTTTCTACCTCGTCCTGTATTTAAATTTCGTCACTTTTTCTCTCTTCCCTTGCCCCCCAATCCACGTAAGTATCTCGGGGTCCCTTTTATTTTCAACAGATTTCTACATGAATAAATAATAAATAGTTAACCATTCTGCCCCTAAGATGATCTATGTTAGGTCAAAAGACTTCTAGGCAAATAGAGTTATGCCTCTTCCGAGCATTTTCCTCGCCTAGAGCCATCTGTTGTGACTATAGTCAAAGCTATAAGAAAGCTGCAGCCAAACAATACAGCCGTTACTGTCGACTTCAATGAATCCTGTATTTGGGCGATGTAGAGTCACTTTGAGCGAAGTAGAGCCACTGTGCCTGGTAGCTTAGCGGTAGAGCATATGACCGGTAATCAGCAGACCCGGATTCGAGTCGCGGCCAGGAAAGTTCAAAATATTTTTTTCCCTGGTGTTATTTCTGTCTTCTCGGTAAAGGCTTGCCTTCATTGTAACGCCCTCTGCTCTCTTTGATTCTAGTATTCTGCTAATGTCCCTTTCTCTTTTACTACATATATATAAATATGTATATATATATATATATATATATATATATATATATATATATATATATATATATATATATATATATATCTTTCGAAACGCGAAAGAATGATGAAATTAATCCAGCAAACTGCAAGAAACAGAAAAAAGGTTAATTTTCCTTAGGAAATGTTATTTCCTAATTCGCCAAAATTATATACAGGGGTGGGATGCGAACCGTGCATACTTAGGCAGCGAGCAACCGCTTTGAACTCAATTAAACCGTCCCTTAAACCACTCGGCTACGCGGAAGACAAAGAATCTTCCGAATATTCAAGCTTTTAAGGAGTTACAAGGAGTTACAAGGATAGTAAGTACCTCAAAAGAACATTCGTTCCATTTCAATAGAGGTACTTATTTTTTGTATTTATTTGCTACATCCAAACTTTTTATTATGCTACTTGTGCTACATTATGCAAGAGTTAACTCTTTTTTGTCAATTTGCTGTTCTCTCATAACTTACTTATTCTATATAATATTTTACATGCTAATATATATATATATATATATATATATATATATATATATATATATATATATATATATATATCTATATATATTCAACTTAGATTAGGGTTTCTCGTCCAATATTAGAACATAAACTCGTTCTTTGTCTTTGGTTAATGATTCTGAGCTATAAGGAATATTTAGAACATATTCATGTCAAAAAGCATTTTATTATGTTTTCATACAATAAATATTTTTTATAATAAATACAATTAATATTTTGTAAATCTTAAAATTAGCATACAGATTTTATTTTAACTTATTAGTCCCCGTCACATATTATGTTAGATTTCTTCAAATTTTGTCTAATTTCTTTTTAAAATTTTCTACTGTATTACATTTCACTACATCATCTGGTAATTGATTCCACTTGTTCACAAATTTATATGCAAATGAGTTCCCACATATATTTGTGCGAAAATTCAAGGGGTTTTATTTTCATTCCGTTTGATCGCGTAGTAGATGTGCTAAACTGAAACCAAATATTAGAGTCGACATTTTCTATTCCTTTTAGTATTTTAAACATTTCTATTAATTGTCCTCTCAATCTTCTTGTTTTAAGGCTGAATAAATTTAATCTTTCTAATCTTGTTTCATAATTATAATTCCTTAGTTCTGGAATCAATTTCGTGGCTCTGGCTTGTACTTTTTCTAACTTCTCAATATCTTTTCTTAAGTAAGGAGACCAGGCTTGGGAACAATAATCTAATTGTGGCCTCACTAGTGCATTGTACATATTCAGAATTGTAATTTTATTTTGGAAAGTGATTTGGCGTTTTATATATCCAAGAATCCTTTGCGCTTTCTTTTCGACTTCGATGCACTGCCGTGAAAACTTTAGATCGTTTGTAATGTAGACACCTAGGTCTTTTTCATTTTCAGTTTCTTTGATCTCATTGCCGAACAGTTTGTATTCTCTCCTTGGATTATTATAACCAATATACATTATTTTGCACTTTTCAAGATTTAAGGGCAATTCCCATTTTTATGTCCATCTTACTATTTTATCAATATCATTTTGAAATTCTTGAACGTCCTGTTCAGTAATTATCCCTTTTCCTAATTTACAATCATCAGCAAACTTAGAAATTTTCGATAGTAGACCATCATCTATATCATTAACGTACATAATGAATAGTAACGGGCCAAGGACAGAGCCTTGCGGGATGCCACTACAAACGGAAACCCATTCTGACGCTTGTCCGTTTATAACTACTCGCTGTTTTCTATCCGTAAGCCAATTTTCTATCCATTTTGCAATTTCGCCTTTTATTCCAAAGGCTCTTACTTTACACATCAACTTCTTATGCGGAACTTTATCAAATGCCTTTCGGAAGTCTAGATACAAGATGTCAACCGATCTATTATTGTCGTACAAGGTATTTATATAGTGAAAAAACTCTAGTAAATTTGTGAGGCAAGATCTCTTTCTCCTGAAGCCATGCTGAGAATCATTTAGGAGTTTATTCTTTTCTAAATGCTCTACAATTGTATTGGAAATGTGAGTTTCAAGGAAGTTCCCAACTACGAAAGTTAAACTTATAGGGCGAAAATTGATGGCAGTCTCTTTACATCCATTCTTAAATATTGGCGTTACATTTGCCATCTTCCAGTCTTGAGGAACAATTCCACTCTCTAGGGATAAATTGAAAATTTGCGTAAGATGTTCTGCTACTTGATTTATGACTTCTTTTAAAACTCTTGGGTATATTTTACCTGGTCCCGGGGATTTAAATTTATTCATTTTCTCTATTAGTTTCTTTGTGTTGTCGACACTACATCGAACCGATTCGAGTGGTTTAATATTAGCCATTTCACGTGTTTCTGTATAGTCATACGAGTTACGCTCTTTTGTGAAAACAGATACAAAAGATTCGTTGAGAGTGTTTGCTATTCCAATATGATCGAACTGAAAATTATTGTACTTATCTCTTATTGGGCCAATATTGTTCTTTATGGGTTTTCTGCTGTTTACCAAGGCAAAGAACTCTTTAGGATTATTTTTCCAATTTTGAGCTGCTTTTATTTCTTCATTTCGTTTTGCTCTTGTAATCTCGGCTTTAACTTTTCTTCTCAATTCCAAATAATGATTCCTGTTTTCTATGTTATGGTTGTATTTTAGCCTTTTATATGTTTTATCTCTGTTTCTAATGAGTTTCCTAATTTCTTGAGTCAGCCATTTCGGTTTATTAACATTTTTATCTTTAATAACAGCCAGTGGTATGAATTGAAACTGTTTGTTGAGAAGATTGTTTTTAAATTCATGCCATGCTACGTTTATTTCTTCATTATTTATCCTAAAAGTGCTCAAACTCTTTCTTAGTTCAGCATAATTTGCCCTTTTGAAATTAAGTTTAGCGGTGGTGTCATTTTGTAGGACACGTGGTATATTAATTTCAAAATCTACTGCGTTATGATCACTATTTCCTATTCTGTCTCCAACATTTAAATTTTAAATCAATTCATCGTCTGATGTTAACACTAAATTCAATATGTTTTCATCTCTTGTTGGTTCTTTCACCCACTGAGTCAGGAAATTATCCTCCATAAAATTAATCAATCTTTGTCCTTCTGAGTCTGCAGTTTTGTAGGCCAGTTTATTTTAGCACAATTAAAATCTCCAATGATCACTGATAACTTGTCTTTACAAATGTTCGTTAAGTATTCATAAAATTGATCATCTGTCTCCCGGAGCTGATGTGGACTCCTATAAACTAAAATAACATATAGGTTCTTTTTTTGGTTTATTTTAACCGTTGCCATTTCAAAAACAGAGTCAGTGTTACATTCAAGGTACGCTTCGCGGTACATTTAAGGTACGCTTCGCAAGGTCGATCGGCACTATGAAAGAGAGAGGAATTAATAGGAAATTCTAAGGGCAAAAGAGACTTGAGGTAAACACGCGGCGAATATGCAATGTATAAATCCTTCATAAACACGAAAGAATGATGAAATGAATCCAGCAAACCGCAAGAAACAGCAAAACAGGATAATTTTTCTTCGGAAATGTTATTTCCTGTATGGAATTTTTGCGAATTAGGAAATAACATTTCTGTTTCTTTCGGTTTGCTGGATTCAATTATATATATATATATATATATATATATATATATATATATATATATATATATATATATATATATATATATATATATATATATATATATATATATAATATCTCTCAAAGTAGCGCGAGAGAATGAAGATGAATGCAATAAACCACATTGAAAGAGAAAACGGAATAAATTTTTCTTACAGTAATATCTATTACTTTTTTTTCCAAAAAATCAGGGCAGGGAAGCGATTCAAACCATGGACACTGAGGCAGTGAGCACCGCTTTGATCACAGATAAAAGTATGCCGTTAGTGGCATAGATATTAATGTAAGTAAAATTTATTCTGTTTTCTCTTTCAATGTGGTTTATTGCATTCATATATATATATATATATATATATATATATATATACACCGCTCTGGCCCAATTATGGGGCAGGTATGAAAAAAAAATTGGAGGATAGGATTGAAACTAATTCTCACAATAATTGAAAACAATATAATAAACAGTAGAGTATATCCCATTTATAATTAGTATTTTATGTTTTCCCTTTGCTTTTATAAACGTTTTAATTGTTTTTTTTTGTATATTATGCATAACAGCTCTGACCTAGAGGAAAATAACCTCTTCTGATGAGGTTGTTGAGTTTCGGGCAGCAACAAACAAAGAGATATGAAGACGCACAGTGGGAAAAAGGTTATTTGAATCTATGCTGAAAGGATGTAAGGTGAGAAATAAACAGTAGCTGTCTCAAATGAACATAAAGAAGCGATTGTTTTGGTCAAAAGAGCATGAAAATTCGACTGATGATGATTGAGCTAAAGTTGTTTGGTCTGATGAAAGCATCTTTGAGGTGGGTTCTCCACGTTGATTAAGATGGCTTCTAAGATGATCGATCTAGACTGATTTTCCTCTTTTCTTTTTATTCTGGTGTTTTCACCTAATATACTGCTAGTTAGGCTGGTTTTATGTATGCTCTCCATATGATTTTTAGGCGCTCCGTTTTAAAGATGCATGGTTAAATGACTCGAAATGATGGTGGTTTTCATAGTGTCGTGTGTTAGCCGAGATTACATATATATATATATATATATTTGTTTTATTATTTTCTTAATAAACCAAATTAATTTTGACTTGAGGCGTTGTTTCGTGCATCGGTGATCAATTGAGGATCGTTCTCTAAGAGTGCTAAACTTTATTTTATTCTAGGGAATGAATAAAAGGAGTTTCTTTCTTGACTTTACCAAATATTGCCACTTCAACTCGTTCGAGGATAATTAAAACAGTGCTTTTACTAAAAAAATAGACTTTAATGAACATAAACTCTCTCACTAAATAACATTAAAACACACAGATCTAATACACGTATAAAAAGAAAATGGGATTACAGGGCAAACTCTCGAGGCTCGATTCGAGATAGAATTTTACGGGCGAACAATTTTAAGTTAATATCTTTGTCCTTAGTCAGACATCCAATAAACTAATTTTTATGCACGGGGACATAAACAACAGGATTATTCTTTACTTACATGAGATAATAGAGATTAATACTAGATTCGAAGATTTTTGTTTCTGAGAGGCGTAGCTAGAGTAGTTTGCAGTTTGCTACCAAGATGGCGTTAATCCGGCCTAAAGGTGGACGAGTGACGTCACACGGAATTTCGAGTTGGCGTAAGAGAATCAAAACAAAGACGCCGATGGGGCGAGTTGGTTGTTGGACCTCTATGACCTTGAAAATGTTTCCTTCAGAAGGGGTTGGGATATGTTTATATTCTTTTCTAGCGATTTGGGTCTCGCTTATATAATTTCGATTTTGGATTAGAAATCTATCTAGTTTGGAGTTGTCAAACTTAGATAGAATAAGATTTTGAGTCCTAAAGCTGTGTAGATTGATACTCACTAATCTTGGCACTCGAACGGCGCCGAGCTTCCTTGATACAATCTGGTATTGTACAAGGACTGCAGGTTCTCCTCAACTTGCAATAACTTTGTACCTGTGATTTTTTAATTTTCTTGTCGAACTTTCTTGTCCCTTTGGTGGGAACGAACAAAAAGCCTCCTTTCCTCGTGCCAACCTGTTTTATACCTCAATTCATCCCACGAGATAAATGGGGTGTGAGGGGCGCACAGATGGGACATCTGGAGTTTCCCTTTTTGTGTCGGTTGTTTGCGTATTCGGTATTTTGAACTTAGAGGAGCACGTAATAAGAAATCGGCAAGTTTGCACTTATGAAAGGATTGTTTATAAGTACATCCTCGAAGGGCCTACCTTTGGAGCTGAGGTCAGGAAACTATATCCTAAAATTTACTATTTTGACCGTTCTCCTATGTTACCGGAGAACACCGGAGGGGCAAAGCTAAACCCAGATGTCTTTTGTTATTATTTCCTTGGCTCTCCCCACAAAGAGGAAGCCCTCGATACATATATACACTAAACACTTATACCTCTACATTACCTCTACACATACTAACATACTTCGAGTTATTATGAAGCTTGCATTCTTCTTTCGGGCAGTTAAACTCGTAAACTATGATGGTAGACTTCAGTTTCGAGGATTCTTGACAGATGTATTTTTCATAAGTTTATTAACTTTTGTTGTTGTATAATGATTTTGCTGTTAAAAGGTTGAGGATGGTAGCTCTGGCGATGAGCGTCGTTGTCATTTTAGCGAAGAGCGCTTAATGACACAGGTTCAAATCCAACTCATATATTCATTTTCTTATAACGGTTAAAATAGTATGCCCCTATTTTTTATGTTACTATATCTTGCATTTTCTCTCTTAAGCTTTAATGGTTCACGGAATAATTATTTCCTTAGCGTTTTTCCGGGTTGCATTACCAGTTTTCATTTATTTGGGCATTTAAAATACATCTATTATATATCACGTGTCATGTGATTTTCAATTATTACTGATTAAATATATACATAAAAAGGTTTTCTAACACAGGCGAAAAAGAATCATAAAACATGAATATTAAATTTGAAACGAATTGAATGAGTTGGCAATGAGGGGATGAAAAACAAACAACAAGGCAATTTATACCAAATTTTAAAATATTTGAAGGTGGATTATATTCTTACAAAAAAATGTAAAATTTAACAAATAAACATGTTTGTTAATGTGTGACTTGAAATATTTTGATATAAATTGACTCTAGCAGGTAAAGGTTTAAAATGTTTCTTACCGCATTAAGTATCATGAAGTTCTTGAGTGTAGCCCTAGATCCACATTGTGACAGATGGTTTCGAATTGGGGATGGGTCAGGTTTTGAGAAACAGTTTTTCCAGATCTATCCTTATGCAGCATGAAGCATGAGTAAAGCGTCCGCGGTGTTGCCCCCACATATGATACAGTGCTACTACACGTACATGAAAAACGTCTAGAAATTTTTTATCACATACTGGTGGGTGCTTGATCTTTGAACTTGAATAATGACCCCAGACTTAAGTCAGTAATGAGAACAATAGATGGTACTATTTGAGGATAGGCCGAATTTAACAGTTTTAACAACTTGTTTTTAACTTTTTCGGATTGAGAACCAAAGTATGGGGAGAAAAAGAAGACATTTAATTTATTAAGAGTTTGTAGTGGTGGCAGAGTCGAATATTTTTTATTGAGAAACAGACTAATTGGTTTCTGAAATAGCGATTTGGGGTAGCCAGTGTGGACAAAGAATTTTGTTAAGAATTCGAATTCTAAGTGAAGGGCTGAAAAGGTTGAACATAAGTTATATGCTCTATTGTTAACTTCGAATTCAAAATCACAGAAGTTAAAAAAACTTAAAAGAAGTTTTAAAAAAGTGTATTTTCAGTAAACATTTGACGTGAAGTGATTGTCTTCTCGCGTAATCTTCCCGTCAAGAAACAATATGCTATTATTTTTCTCGAGCTCACAGGAAAATTTAATATTTTGGTGTTCCGAATTTAAATAATTAAGGGAGAGTTTCCACGTTCATTATTTCTAAATAATAAAAAAATATCGTCTCGAAAATTGATGGGAAAATCATGGAGCCAAAGTGTTTCATAATAACACATGAAGACATTGGACAAGACAGGACAGACGCAGCTTCAGCTTCGTCGTGGTTATCCTGTGTATATTTATCCTGTTGAGTTCTGCTCACCACTCTCCCCACTGTCCCTCCCGCTCCCTTGTGGGTTCTGCCTTTTTAGCCAAAGGCTAGAGGAAGGATACCTCGATTATAAAGCAGGATCGGGAGTGCCCATAGGTGAGCACCAACAGAGCGGTGGCTCGGCAGCTCTCTGCAGCCGGGGAGAAAGCCTGGTCGCCTCGAGCCTCTCCTGCCACCAGGGTCCTTCTCCACTCGGTCCGGATCAGGCTTTCCACAAATTAGGCCTTGGAAAGCCTGATCTTTTCTCCAATGGTAATAATGTAAAAAATCTAACTAGCTATCGCCTGTCTCCACGAGAGGAGTTTCTATTGTCTTTGGGTTTCCAATTTAAATTGCCTAACTTAAAAATGAAATATCCTTCCTACTATTTATACTTTGAAAATTATCTACATGACATTCGTAAATTACCCATAAACTATGACTTCAGTAGATTCAAATCTGACTTCTCAGAAGTGGCACACGAATTTTATCACAAACTGAAGAAATTGAAAAGATTTTCTCTCATGTTCAGAAACAGTGATATTAAAACGCTAAGTTCCCTATCAAATAATCCAGATATTGTCATTACCAAACCCGATAAAGGAAATGGAGTTATTCTATTAAATCGAACTGACTATGTACACAAAATGGAATCCATACTTGCAGACACTACAAAATTTAAACTGCTCTCAGAGTCACCTACAAAAATATCTCTAAAACTAGAAGATAAAGTTAACAGAGTTCTGTTAAATCTAAAATCCACTAAAGTTATAGACCAGCAAACTTATGATGC
The DNA here is from genome assembly GCA_963969495.1 of Ceratothoa steindachneri. NCBI lineage: Eukaryota > Metazoa > Arthropoda > Malacostraca > Isopoda > Cymothoidae > Ceratothoa > Ceratothoa steindachneri. Next base: position 72,128,412 of record OZ018332.1, on the reverse strand, counting down.
CCTACATTCTAGTGGTTCTGGGTTAGGCTTATTATACGGCCTCCCTAAGCTACACAAAGCTGGTGTTCCTCTCCAACCAATTCTGGCTTCCTATTCTCTTGCAACTTTTAACTTTTCTAAATATGTTGCTAAATTGCTCTCTGGGTTAGCCATAGGTCAATACACCATAAAAAACAGCTATTCTTTTGTTAATGAATTATTGTCACACAATTTTGCACCCTTAAAAGTCCTGATCAGTTACGATGTATCCTCACTATTTACAAATGTTCCTGTTAATGAAACAATTGATATTATTTTAAATCTAATTTTTAACAAAATAGGCACCTTTCACAATTTCTCTCGTAAAAAGTTCAAGACTATTTTAGAAATGATTTTTAATAAAAATTATTTTATATTTAATAACAAGGTTTACCAACAGATAGATGGAGTTGGAATGGGATCACCAATAGCTTAGCGGTAGAGCCAGGGTACTGAAACGGCCCTGGCTGTTCTAGTGAGACAGTGGCCAGAGCAAAATTTAACAAGAAATGTACGGAGGTCCAAAAAGCATTTGCTAAATTTGGAGGATCGACCTTAAGTGCAAGATCAGAAAATTGGGGCTGCTCTCAACCTTAGTAAAATGCCTCTTTAACTACGTACCGGATAGATTGGCCTATATTTCAGTCGAAGTCTTCAATGAACCGAGCTTCGCGGTTCCACAAGGGTTTCCTCAAAGGGTCTCCAGTCAACGAATCTACTAAGTATATACAACTTGCAAATAACATAACAATAGTAGCAAATTGCCCTTGTAGGCATGCCTAAACAATGACAAAGATCACGACAGTAGAGATCGCTAACATAAATGAATACGAACGCCAATGGGAGATCCGCCTAAATGGGGAAAAGTTCTCCATTCCTCCAATAGGGAAACAAAAGACCACCAGAGTATAAGTAGATGATAATAGGTATCGTTACGGAAACGAGGGAAAAGTGCTCTGGTTCAAGGTTTATCAGTACGGATACGGGAAACAGGTAAAGGAAAGATTCGGATTAGCGAACGCGAGCCTAACCGAATTATACCAAATTAGAGGCCTAAAAAGAGATAACAAGAAAAAATATACAACGTACTTTGCAGTGCCACACTTCTCTACCCATCTATTCTGATGAATAGATTCCACAAAATAAATACAATTCAACTCCAAATGGTCCAAAATACAGCAGTGTATATCATTTCCAACACTAGAAGAAGAGAACATAAAAAGGTAAGCGACCTGCACCGCGAAATCAATCTTTCTGCCATAAATGTATCCCTGCACAAAAGAGCTTGTAAGAAGTGAGACAAGCAAAACAACTTACATATTAAAGAAGAAAAGTGAGACATGGATATCCTGCAAAATTACAGGGTAAATAACAAAGGGATATTTATGAGCGGGAAACCCAATTTAAACGATAAACGGCCCACAATACGTCTGCAGTAGACGACGAAAGAGAAAAGAAAAAATAACGAAGAACAATAGAAGCGTGAGAGCTTGCAACTAATGAAGAGGAAAGTTTGAAGAATAAGAATTAGTAAGAAGAATCAAGGAGATGGTTGGTCACCCAGCAACCATCACTAATTATCTATCATTCCCTTTCACTACTTTATCTAAACGCCCACTGTATGTCCACTCTTCTCTTACTATATAACTAATCTTCCATCTTTTTCAAGACGTAAGACGTATTAATTCTAATATTCGTAGTTCGTTGGATTGGGTATTACTAAGTATTTTAGAGTTATCGAGACTAATTTCAGACTTACATATTTTTATATGGTACGAATTCAAGACAACGAATTCTAAATGATGACCTAAAAATGTTTTTTGTAATTACAATTACATTTTGACAGGAATTAAAAAGAGAGTTTGTACAAATTTGGATGGTTTCATTTAACGCAATATTTTTAAATAAGATTTCGACGTCATAACTCACCTCATAATGGTGAGTTATGCCGCTACAATTTTGTTCGAAATTAGCTATAGTGTCGCCATTATAGGTAAGTTAGAAAACAATGAGTACTAGGAGTTTTGACTTGCGGAAAAAATGGCGCGGAGTGGAACTCCATTCTTATGGGTTTTAGATTTCCCATATTGTATATATACATATATACAATGAGTTGATACAAGTATTTGCACACTTGAATTTGCAATATTTCTGAAATATTTCGTGCTTTTTTCTAGTTATAAACCTAAGAAGAAACTCAGTAAACATATATTTAACAGAAGAAATAGACAAATGCTAATATTAACATTTAGCAGTATGAAGATTCGAAAGATTTATGGAAACGAAACTGATGTTAACTGCCGAATAAGTGCATCATCATTAATTGATAACTATCCATAGAATAAGGACATGGGTTTTGAAAGATGCCGAAGTTCCAACTAATTTGTCAAGCTATTCGACAACAAATAAATATACTTCATTCAGATAGTTTCTACTCTAGAATATTTCTGAGCGACTTCAATTGCCTTATGGAACTGGATGTTCTAAAATTCAATAGCATAGCGACTCGCCAAGACTAACGCTCGATCTCAACGTTACATCCTTCAGAAGCTAGAGAATAATACAAAGATTAATATGAAGGATTTACAAAGCGATCTGGAAGTGTTGTGAACTAAATTAAGGATTAAATTTCTAGGAAGAAGAAAAATGAAAAGCTGGATTCTAGATGGTAGGACAAACAAGAAGGGATAAATAAATTATTAAAGGAAATATAAGACGACAATGAGATAAAAATATTTAAATGAGATTTTTAAAAAATTCTCTGTAAAAAGGAAACGAAGACGAGACAGGCGAAAGATACTTAAAACGGACGTGAAACAGTACGATAGGAGAGTTGCAAAATGATCCTATTTTTCCTACAATAAACGTAAAATATAATCCCTTATAGAGAGAAAGAAATCTCCCAATGGCAATACAGAGTTATCCGGCACCCAAGAATTGGATAAATGAGCAGGCTGATCAGCCATAACACTGTCCAGGTTTTATACATGCCCAAAAGCCCTTTAAAATAAAACCTAATAACTGAGCGCAATCTGGACCAGCCAGTTGCAAATTTTTGCAATTAATAGATGGATTCACTAAAAGAGCAAATCGCTTTTGATGCACCACGAGTGTCAGAGTAACTAACAAAACTTTAAAAGTCCAAATTGGGATGTTTAAATGCTAAAAGAATGGACAAAAGTTCAACGATAAAAAGAAGCTGCCAGTGGAAAAGACAAATATAAAAACACTACTGAGTAAACGGTTGCAGTACCCACAGCTCGATCGGTCTTCGAATCGTCTTTGTATATGGGATAATGGATGTGCTATGTAGGTGGATGTGCTATGGAGGTGGATGTGCTAAGTGAGGAAAACGAATATGAAAGATAGAGAAAAAAAATGCACCGAAGAGCCTTTCTTCTATTTTTCGGTAAAATCTGGCAACATTTCTCTTAATTAAGTAGCATGTTTTAAACATGCCTCTTTCAGAGTAGTTGGTAAATTAGTAGAGCTGATCAAGTGATATAATCATTATTAACAGAAGGTGAGTTATGATATAATCTATAATATTTACTTTTTTGTATAAACTCTTGTGATTAAAATTCAACAAAAGTTAAATATATAAATATAAGAATAGTTTAAACTTTAGGATATTTTAGTTTATTTGTAAGGGGCCTAATTGTCCCATGAGCTGTTTAGTTGCGAGTTTCTCACCTTTTTAGGGGTACCTATTATATTTTTTATTTATTTATTTATTTTTATTTTAATAAATTATTTTATATTGAAAGTAAGTTTTAACGAGTTTAAATCAATTTAAGAAGATTTCATATAGCCCCTACAGATGTAATGCTCACTCTTTTAAATTCTTATTGGTTGAATTTTTATGGATGTGAATTGTGGTTCGATTTTATGTTATGTTATTTTAAAGTTTTAAATTAAACTCTTAAATTCGTCACTAAATAATTTTTTTATTTTTCAAAAATAGAAGTTAAAAGATCTTAAAAATGTGATAGATTTGTCTTTCATTTTCAGATGGTATCAGCAAGGAAAATGATATATCAGGCAGAGTTCCTTGATTATGGCTTCACAGAAATAGAGGACAAAAGACAAATGAAACCTCAATGTTTCGACTGTAGGAAAGTACTTACTGCCCTGTCTTTAAAAAAAAATAAACTGAAGAAACACTTGGACAAGGTTCATTTAAATCTGGCTTTCAAACCACGGGAATACTTTTGAGAATCTGGAAAAAACAGTCAAAAGACAGATATTGGAAAATAACAATAGTGCAGCGCTTGACCAACGTTCAGCAGCAATAGCTAGTTTTGAAGTGGCTTGGTTGGTTGCTCGAAACAAGCAACTACATACTATTGGTGAAGAATTAATCAAACCGGCAGCTGTGAAAATGGTAGAAATAATGTGTAGGCAGAAAGTAGCTAAACAACTGAATAAAGTGCCTTTGTCTGCAAGAGTTATTAAAGAAAGAATTTCCATCTTTCAGGAAATGTGAGAGAACAAGCAATTTTTTCAGTAAAAAAGAGTAAAGAGTTTGCCATTCAACTTGATGAGACTACATATGTCGAGTATCAATTCGAAGCTGATATTCTCCGTTCGATTCATGGGTTCTGATGAAATTAAGGAACAAATGTTGCTATGTTCTCCTCTTGAGTTGAGAACTCGTGGTATTGATGTGTTTGATAAGGTTGATGCATACTTCAAAAAACAATGTTGATTTAAAGTTGAAAAATTGTATTGCAGTATCAGTTGATGGAGCTCCTGCCATGCTTGGTCACGTCACTGCTTTTGTGGATTTGGCCAAACAACAGAATCCAAATATTCAGGTCATCCATTGTATGATGCATCCCCAGGCATTAGTTGTGAAGGATTTGGAATCAGAATTGGAAACTGTGTTGAATGATGTATTTAAGATTGTCAATGTTTTAAAACAGCATGCACTAAACACGAGAATGTTTCGTGATTTATGTGAAGATGGAGAGGTTAAATATTCAACCCTTCTTTTTCATACGAAAGTGAGGTGGCTTTCACGTGGAAATGTCCTGAATAGGGGTTGGCTCTTAAACCTAATTTGAAATAATTCTGACTGATCAAAAACACACACTTGCAGAGAAATTCAGAAAATCAACCTGAATAACTCTTCTTGGATACTTAACTGACATTTTGGGCATGTAAATGCGCTGAAGAAGAAATTGCAAGGAAAGAAAATAAATCTTATCTTAGTAAGAGGAAAAATGTCAGCATTTGTATCAAAGTTTCAGTAATTGAACCAAAAAGTAAAGGCCAATAGGATTGCTGTCTTTTCAAACCTAGCAGAGTTTTTGGAAGAATGTGAAGACTGCAGTCTTAGTGACATGAAGGAATCAGTCACAAGGCAGCTGACCAAACTTAGAAATAGGTTTTGTGACTACTTTCCAGAGTTTGATTCACATATTGTCAACTGGGTTGTAAATCCCTTCAGAGGTGAACTGGCTGATTTGCCTGAAGAGCCTGAAGGATTGGCAGAAGAGCTTATTGAACTGCGTTCCAACAATGAAACAAGCCTGGAATTTGAGACTAAGAATGATCTCTCTATTTTTGGATGTTAAAAGCTGCAAAGGCTTATAAAACTGCACCCTTAGAAGCAACTAAAATGCTACTACCTTTTGCAGCAACCTACCCTTGTGAACAAGGTTTTTCTACCCTTGTAAATCTAAAAGCAAAATAAAGAGACCGGTTGGATCCTGAAGACCGCATCAAAGTAGCAGTGACATCAAAAATTCCTGATATTGAAATTGTTGTATCAAAGATGAAACGGCATCATTTTTTCCAAAGCTTGAGGGAGCTGATATATTCAAGTTTTCAATCATTTTTTCCTTAGTTTTATTTGTGTACCATTTTCATGCTAGAAAGGTTAAATATTTTTCCCCATAATAGTGGATTCAATAACATTTTCCTATTTTGTTTTTGTACGAATTTTAAATAAATGATAGTAACATAGTCAATAATTTTTTTCTTGTGTGCTATTTCCATGGCAAAAAGACGGACTTTTATTTCCTAATGATAGATGAAATAAAAAATTAAACATTATCCCAATATACATTTTTTGTCTTTACTATCCATGATTTTTATAAGTAAATTGGTTTGTTCCCCAGAGTACTACAAAGTCAGGAGTAAATTTATTTTACTACAAATTCTTTTGGGGTAACACCCAAAAAAGTTACCCGACCCCTGCTCTAGGCGAGTGAGTCCTTGCTTCAAGGGTTCCGTTGGGATGGTTGCGTGAATTTTACTCCTCACCTTTCGAAATTTAATAGTTTGAGGTCACTGATACCAGAACCTGCGCCTCACATACTGCCGGGCACCATTTTCGAATATGGCATTCGAAAGGGGTCCAGAGGATCACTTCCTAGCTGATAGTTTTCAACTAGAATTCACAAAGTACCATTAATTCTAACATAAGTTCAGCAAGGCCAAAGAGAATGCCAAAAGGTTACGTCTCATGTTTATCTTCCAGGTTAATATTTCTACATTTAATTCAGTGGAAATACGACTTGGAGGTGCTTTATTGATGTACACACCAACCCGCTTGCTCATGGTAGAAAGGTTTGCACAAGTTATCTCGAATTTTTATATCGAAGAGCGGTGTGTTTGTCCCCGAGCTTTGGTGGCGGCGCAGGATGATGAAGAAGAAACGAAGGAATTTCACTCGCGACTAAAATCTTACCCTTTTCCCGAGGAAATTCAACTTTGGTGTGAAGTAACATAAAGATAACCACGACCATTTGTCCCTATGGCGTACAGGAGAACTTTCTTCAACCAATTATCTAATCTATCACACTCTGGAATCAAAAATTCACTTCGTCTCATCAAATCTCTATACTCGCTCCTGGACTCTCGAGAGAGTTCTTCCCATGTCTATCTTTCAAGATTAGTCGTTATACGAAGTTTCTGATCCTGCGCATTGATATTCCTGCCTCAAGGTTCAAAACTGTGGATATCGATATAGTTGGACCACTCCCATCGTGTACACTGTCTGGAAAATCGTACCCTTCACACCATCGGTATTTACTATCATGCATCGACTAAGGGACGAGGTGGATCGAAGCGCTACCGATCATGGACATAAGTGCTGCAACGGTTGAGTTAGCTTTTCTAGACGGGTGTATTTCTAGATTTGGAGTCCTGCTCTTCCTAATGACGGACAGAGGCGACCAATTCGAATCAGAACTATACAATGAACTATCTGCTCTCGTTGGTTTTTATCTACTCCGCATTACGGTGTACCGTTCGTCCAGGAACGGGATGGCGGAAATGGCACACAGGACTTTAAAGTGCTCCATAATGACCCGTAGACAAGGCTGGCTGGTGGCACTCCCAATTTTCATTTTAGGCATTCGCTCGTTCTCCAATAATTTGAGATTTTCACTTTGCACGGCACTAACGAGAACCATACTCTTCTGCCAAAAACCTTTAGTTTTGTCATCGTCATCGAAGGCCGACTTAAAGTTTATTAAGGAATTGGCATCAACCATGGCATAAAGCGATTTCACGCAGGCATCCATAGGGTACCTGCACTCGGTGCCCAAGCCTTTCGTGTCCCAAAATCTTCTTGAAGCAATTCATGTGTCGTTCCAAACAGACCGCGTTCGAAAACCACTTGAAACACCATAGCTGGCCCTTTTCCGGTAATCGAGCGTGGCAACAAAGTATGCAAATTTGAATTCTCTGACGGAATAAGAGACACTGTCTCAGTAAACAGAGTAGAACGGGCGAGATTATGTCCCTCACATAATGGTAACCTGCCGGCTAATCAGCAACGCCCATGGACTCAGACAGAAAACAGTAGGAGGACCAAGTGCACTTCATCTCGTAGACTGCATGGCACCTAAGAGAATGACAAGAAGTCAACCTGACACCTCTACAGGAATTGGAGAGAGTAACGCTAGGACGGACGTTTTTACGAGCTCCAGTTTGCCATAAATCCGTCGTTCATGCATTTCTGAATCCTTTTGTAGGCATTATTGTAGCGACTCATTTATTGAAAGAGGAAGAGGCATAAATATTAACACATCTCGCTACAGCTATAGCTTTCTTACGTGCCTTATTATGCATTGGTCGTAATCATAATTAGTTTGCCATAAATCCGTCGTTCATGCATTTCTGAATCCTTTTGTAGGCATTATTGTAGCGACTCATTTATTGAAAGAGGAAGAGGCATAAATATTAACACATCTCGCTACAGCTATAGCTTTCTTACGTGCCTTATTATGCATTGGTCGTAATCATAATTAGTATAACAATCTAAAAATGATGTGCCAAATTGTAAAATAAATTGTATATAAATGTATTAAATATTATTATTGTATTATATTGCAGAACATGAAATGATTAGGCTAGTTTAGTAAAGGTGTATGCACTTATGTAAGTGTCGATGCCCTGTACGTATGTTGAAAATGCTGTCAGATATTAGGTGTGCCAAAATATCTATTTATTATGTATCTACCTAGTTTATTGTTAGGCGCTATTTCTGAGGACTCCATTACTGGAAGGGGAGTACGGTGGTGCTTGGATTATGTAATAGGTAGGCTACTGGAACCAAATTGCAGGATTCAATACGCCCAGCGAGTGACTCCACAAAATGGACGCGCGTTTGTTTTATTCAATCCTAACAAACGCCACACAAATGAAATAATGTCTAATATATGAATAAGAAGATGAAAATGTATATATAAATTTGCATATATTAATTTGTATCAAAAATTTGGAATGGAAATATATTTGCTAATAGAGAGGAGGCGAGCGGTCGTTGGAGGTGCGCTGCTGAACGAACCAAATACGAACGCGGGAAACGAATATGAGGTGAGTCAATAAGAGGAAACGTATAAAAAAACAATTCGCGTCTTGGGAAATATTTATCAGAAGACGAAAGTCTACAAGGCATCTCGGCAAATACAGACTTTGACCAAAGGAAATTGTAACACAGATTTGTGACAAGCAAATCCTGTAATAGAGAAAAGACTATTGGAATATTTAGATAAATATGACAGACCCAGCTATTCGGTAGCTCCGTCCTAGAGGTGGAAACAAATGAACCCAAAGACGGAGGATCGTTCCACGGACGTGTTTAGGCTATGCCCCCGAGAAAATAAAACTGTATATTTAGTCGAGCAATTTAGTAAGACAAGTCATTAAGAATTATTAAGAATTTAAGATTTATTCAGTAATAAGACATTAAGATTAATTCGTTCTAATATTAGCGTTACGGAATCCGGTTAATTCACCTAAGTCCTTTCGCTCTAGAATTCAATACTTCGCGTTGAATATAAAAACCTGCTTGCGCCTGCAAAGTAATTCGTGACGTACCGCTTGCCCCTTTAATAGGCTCGTATTAGAATAAAAGTATATTTTACTATGTCCTTTCTCAAGCTCCTTCTCTCCCTCGATTACTCGAAAACCTTCTGTAAGCTCATTCTAAATCAGATTACCAGCGAAGAATCATTTAAAGAATCATAAACTTAATTCACCTCCATTATATATTGGCTACCTATTAATTAGACAACACCGCATCCTCTACTATAACTCCATAACGAGAGATTGTTCTGTCTAAGGATAGAGTTAAATTCCATCATTAAAAAACTCTACTTACATCAACTTTTGACACTTGATAAGCAATAACTTTTCAATTTATGAGAGAAAATATATGTAAAAAATAAGAAAATACATAACTCTTCCATTGAAAAACGGCTTGTCTGTTCCAATCTTTTTCTGTTCACTTTAGAGCCACTTTCTTTTAAACATGTAGAGTTTTTTTAATAGATTTCCCTTTACGCGAAAGACAATGAGGGTACCTCCTGATGAAAATTTGAAAGAAAATAGAAATAATGTGAAAAGGAAAATTGTTCTAAGAGTCAAGAGAGGGAAAGGCTAGAGTAATTGTCACAAGGATTGTTCTCAATTCGCTTAAATCTGCCCATCTAGGCAAAAAAAACGGTCCTTTTGCATTTTAACTTTGAGAAACTCGTTTATTTGTGCAAAAAGTGGAGTGGAGGAACGAGCAGACTCTTTATTTTCTTAAAAATAAATTTTACCTTTTTCTTCGATATTATTTCTGGGAAGGCGTTTTTTTCTCTCGCTCCTTCCCAACAAGGGAGCTCACTTTTGCTTTTTGCAGTCTTCAGTAAAAATTTATTACCTTTTTTAGTTTCACCACTCCTATTCTTTTGATTCTTCATTGCTTTCCTTTTTTCCCACTAACAATGGGGTGAAAGAGGTACGGGAAGTTAGGCAACTGCTACCCCTGTAACTTAGAGAGATGGCATGCCCTCCCGCCATCAGTGTATGTCCTACAAAGAGGTGAAAGTGTAGCATGACACGACTTGCTACAGGTGACAGTTAGAAGATTGTACGTTCACCCATGCTAAATGCCCAGAGGAAGATCTGCGGCTAAGATATCGTCCACATAGTTTCACTTCCTCTATCTTTTTACTTTCTTTATAAATCTCTTCTTTCAAACCTTTGGCACGGATGCCTTCTACTTTTTGCTTTGGGAATACTTCTACCTCTTTTCCTTGCACTTACATAACTCTCTTTTCATTTCTCACTCAAACTTACTTCTCTTCACCCAGTGTTCCCTGCCTCCTTCTATCATCAAAATGGACCTCTTCTCCACTAGACTAATCTCCTAAAAATCCTTAACCTAGTTTTTATTGTTATTTTCCCTTCCTTTGCTGATATTTTTATTCCCTGTTTCTCCTTTGTAAGAACAACAATTATCTTCAACGGGATTGTTGTTCACCCTATCCTCAGAAACCACTGCACCACCATTACCCCTTTTGTGATATACTTAACAATATGAGCATCACCTTTGATAGTCACTTATCTCTTAAAGCTCATATTTCCAACGTTTGAAAACCTTCTCTCTGCTTTCTCTTTAGTTTCTGATACACCCATTCTCACATTCCATACAACGGCTTTGAGAATGTTATTCATAGTTTCCTTCCCGCCTGCCTTAACCACTGCATTTCCTTATTTGTTGGATGGCAATGCTTCCACTCTTTTCGAACTCTTCCAAACTAGGTAACCCCATCCACTTTTCTACCTCAGAATTTTAAATGTTCTGCTCGGCGATTTGCACTGGCTCTCCATTCGATAGAGAATCATCGATAAGAGCGTTCAGCTTGCATATAAACTACTCCTCCTTTCTAAAACATTGATGCAAGAAAATGAATGCAAAAGTAGCAGCAGATTTATATATATTAACTTTAATGTAAACAAGAAGAAAACAAAGGATACAGAATTAAAGAGATAAAATATTTTATTTGCTTTTTATTCCATCTTCCTAGAAAAAAGTCCCATAGCTTATGTTCCAATTTATTGCTTCTCTCTTAGTCGTCTTTCGAGATAATCTCACAAGAGTTCTTTAGTATTTGCTATCAAGTACCTAGGGTGGCCATTACATAATTTTAAGCTGTCTTTACTGTAGTTTTTTCTCAAAATAACTAAGAAACAGTCTGTATGTATGTTGAGAATCATCATCCTGCTGCGTTCAGAGTTACCAAAACTCTTACCCTTAAACCTTTTTTTCAGAGTATATATTTTATGATTTTTAACTGTTCGCTAGTGTTACTTGTGTTGTTTTCTAGTTTGGTTCTCTCACCGTGTGGATAGGAAGGTGTGTTTGTCAGTTTTTATATGGTCTGTTACCGTTACATTCTATTTTGGCGTGTGCAGTATTAGTAGGTAGTGTGCTTTTGTTTGAGAATTAGGACATTTGATTCTTATGTTACTTGTTCACTGTAGTTGCTTCGTCTGTTAATTTTATCGCATGTCCGCTTCATCGCTTCTGATACATTAGAAGTAACTGTTAGTTTTCTATATATCTCTATGTTTTATTAATTAAATAAGCCTTATCTTATACCAAGTGTTTTTAGTGACACATTATCTGAATCTTATCATCTGCTTCAAACAGACAAACTCTATTATCTTACCAAAATAATAAAGTATGTTGGGGTATATTGAGCCACCTGCCAGAACTAATGGATGATTCTCCTTGCAAAGTCCATGCGCAATATTTACGAAAATGAAAAATTATAAATACAAATACATCTCAACTTTCTTTTCAAATATATTTCCTAACCCTCCTACAAACTTTCCCCCATCCACCAAAGTATACTGCTTCTATCGGGCAGTGATTCAAATAATCGCAGTTAACGTAAAAATGGACACACAAATCGAATCTCCAAACACTTTCCAAGCTCTGCTTGCAACATTTCATCTGAAACCGTCTATTTTAGTTGCTATTATTTATCTCCCCCGTGTTCTTCTTAGGGACAAATTCTTCTTACATTTGAGTGAATTTCTACAACTTTACTTATTATAGGAGATTTTACCTTCCCAAGCATAGCCTCTCTTATCTGTGACATTTTTAAGCTTAACCCTCTTTTTTAATCTGATTCTTTCCCTATTCACACGAATAAAAATTCCACTACAGCTGACACTTCCAGAACGATTCATGACCACTTGTTTATACAATTTCATTAATCTCGTCCTTTTTCACCTAAGTTGTCCCTAAGTTTTATTTCTAAGGTATTCTTAAGGTAACAAGGTCTGCTGACCAAAAATCTCTTGCTCTAAGTTATTCTGATTTATGGCATTACGACCTGCAAATCTTTTAATAATTATATCATTCAAAAGATAATTTAAAATAGCATGAGGGTTTTAGGTTTCGTTAGAATCGGACCAATAGTTATGATGTTAAGGCCAGAACAAAATAATTACCTAGCTAAACTTGGGAGGACTTTTGTAATTATACCATTCGAAATGAAATGTAAAACAGCATAAGGAATTTAAATTTTGTTAGAATTGGCCTAGTTGTTATGATGTTATGCCAACCTTAAGGGGATTTTAGCAATTATTTTATTCGAAAGAAAATGCGAAAAAACATGTCTTTCAAATTTCGTTAGAATCGGCAGAATCGTTATAATGTTAAGGCCAAAATAAAATAATTACCTGGTTAAACTTAAGAGGAGTATTGAATAATGTTATTCGAAAGAGAATACAAAACAACATAAGGGTTTTATATTTTGATAGAATCGGCCAAAACAAAATAATTCCCCGGATAACCTTGCGAGAACTTTGGCAATTTTATTATTGAAAAAAGAGTTTGTAAAACATTATAAGGGATTCAAATATTGCTAGAATCGGCCGAATAGCTATGATGTTATTGCCAGAACAAAATAATTCCCGGGATAACCTTTGGAAGGCTTTGGCAATTATATCATTCAAAAGAAAATGTAGATAAACATAAAGGTTTAAAATTTCGTTAGAATCGACCGATTAGTTATGATGTTATTGCCAAAACAAACAAATTCCCTGGCTAACTTTGGGAATACTTTGTCAATTATATCTTTCGAAAGAAAATCCGTAATCTTGAATGCATTCGTTCCTAATTTGAGCAAAACAGCCAATTATGCTTTCGTCAACTCATGTTAGGACTACCACAATTCCTTTCTCGCTGGATCACACGTTTTAATATTCATAGGTCTAACTGGTTGAAAATTTTGCTTCCTGCGTTTTTCTCTCTGAAGAGCACTTGCTACATTTTCGATATGGGATCATCTTCAAGTTCCTTCTTTTGAAATATATGACCTGAAATTCAACTGCTTCCTCTTTCCGCTAATCTGCACTGACTATAAATATGTTGCATTTGTGATTATAAGTTCTCTGTAGTTGCAACTAGAATTAGGAATGATCACCCTTTCGTAATATGGCTCGTCCAACTTAATGCCCTTAACTGTCCCTTGAAGTTTCATCCACACAAAATAATCCCTATTTTGATTATTCATTTAGCTTGACGGGTTTTAAGGAAACTTTATAGGAACCCCTACTAGAGTAAAAGTTCTTAAAAGGGTTTTTATTTTTAGCCAGTAGATACAAAAGTTTTGTTTCCATGAGACGAAAGAAATGTGCAGACCTTTTGCTTAGAAGTTACGTTGTCGTAGGTGAATACCCAAATGAAGGTGCGCTTTCCCTCGACGCCGGAAGGTTTTTCGCTGTTTATTTTTTGGCAGTCTTTTGTTCGATATTTTTTAGCAAATTTTAGAATAGCCTAGTGAAAAGCTAGAATTTTAATTATTGTGACGTATCCCATTGAAAGCAATGGTCAGATGGGCAAATTAAAAAAAAAAAATCGTGGGTGAAAAAATGAAGGCCAATTAGTGGAGTCGGCGTCATTAGTAAAACAGATAAACTTTTTCCAGGCAAGGTGAAGTCCAAGCGTGTCAAGTATCTATGATTATTTAGAAATATGGAGGTTAGGAAAGGGTTTAAAAATCATTTTCTTTGTTACTAGGGGCGGTCAATAAGTTTTGCAAATCGGATATAAGGAAACGAGATATGAGGAAAAGTGTTTTATTATTTTTCAATATAAATTCTCTCGACTTCAGTGCACTTGCGCGACTTGTCCCTGAGGCTTCGAATTCCCGACAACCAGAAATCTCACGACTGATGTTCAATCCACTTCTGGACGCGAGCCGGACATCTTTATCGTTCCCAAACCAGCGTCCACGCAGTGCAGCCTTGAGCTGGCCGAATAAAAAGTAGTCACTAGTGGCAAGATCTGGACTGTAGGGGAGATGGTTGAGCTCCTTAAATCCGCACTTGAGCAGGGGAGCTTGTGCAACTTTGGCCTTGTGGACTTTGACGACTTTGAAGTTGATCATGGGGCGTGAGGTTTCTAGGGACCCAACGTGCAGAGACCTTGACATGTCCAAATTGTCGTGGATGATGTTGATAACACTTCCATGTGATATTCCAAGTTCTCGCTCGATTTCTTTGATCTTCCCCCGTCAATTTTCGAGGATAATCCTCTCCACACGGGCCACTATGTCCTCGTTGGTCACGTCTGATGGGTGTCTTGGACGAAGGTCATCTTCAAGGGACTCATGACCATGGCTGAACTACCTATTCCAGCGAGTAATGGTTGCATAAAAAGGGGCGGTGTCGGTATACACTGCAACCATGCGTTCATCGATCTCTTTTGCATTTTTGCCTTCCTTGGTCAAAAATTTGATCAATGCGCGGTGCTCAACCTTCTCCATTGTTGAAAAAACTGTGACTGACGATCTGCGATCAGCTACTGCTTCTTAAATAGAGGAGGCAAGAGCGTGCGACTGCAGGTCCTGACTTGTCATAACTTTTCTTAACACCCCAACAAACAGCCATCCCCCTTCCTCTGTTTTTACAGACCGATGCGCAAAACTTATTGACCGCCCCTCATATCCTTATTAATACCAAAAATAAAATTCGTTGCTCTTAATAAGGGATAAATTTTGCCGGTTGTGTGAAAGAAAATTCACGGTACTACAATGTTAAGGATGAACATTAAAAATACCAAATGTAAATTACTATTAATTAATTACACTGTATAACAATGATTTTGTTTCAGAGACGGAAAAGTCATGTACTGTTATTTTGGTATGTAGATCACGAAAATTACCCTTTTTTTACAAAATTACTCCGTTTTTCGTAAATTGCGAATGAAAAATCTATAAAATATTGAACATTGCCAAAATGTTTGTGAAGAGTGTTTGTGTGTACCTTAGACTTTTCGAGCTATGTCGGCGGGGGTACCTCTTCTGGGTACACCTGGTAGGGCTTCCCTTGTCGATTTGGTCGGAAACCAGGTTCCAGACTAAGTGCATCATTCATTCCTTTTTCTACTCTATCCTTCTCCTTTTTAACTTTTATCCTATATCTCCCACTTATACAAAAAGAAAAAAAAAACAAAAAAAACCCTACTCCTATCATGTCACTCTTTCCCTTTTTCCCTCTATCTACCTATAAGGACCTGGCAGCTCCCTTACGCGTCAGAAGAGAGGCTTTGGAACCTCTATAAACAACGCCAATCGACGTTCACTGGTTGCGAGAGACTAGGACTAGTAGTGTCCTAGGCGTTAGGGCACGATGAATGGAAAGAGGGTAGTGCCCCGTTAACCCCTTCCCTGGCGCGTAATTATTGACCGTTCCTAGTGCCCGTTGACGGGTGCCTCTGGTAGCATCGGTCCGAGGTGACGGCCCTTTGTTCCAGGGTTGGTTGCCAGGCCAATAAAAAGCCTTGGGTCGAGTCTCTTGGTGGGGCGGGATATCCATTAAACGCTGCTCCGAGATCCTGGCAGTTGTGAAGGGAACTAGTAGGAGTTTAGTAAGGGGCGTGCTTCATTGTTGTTTACCTGGTGACAAATCGATGGCCCCTTCGGGGACCGTCTGTGCTGCTTGGTTGGGAGCCACGGCACGCCGAGGCTTGACGACTCGGTTGGACAAACAGCAGCACATGGAGCGTGCTTTCTGAAAGATCCGAAACGTCTCCGATTGATAGGCGGGAGCGACTCACGCGGGGAGAACTCACCAACCCCCTTTTTCTATTGATTGGTCACAAAGTTTTGAAAAAGAGAAAGTGTTCAAAATGACAGGGAAAAAAGGTCCAGCTGCACTTAAATATACATGTGCGATATGCCAGAAGGATAAGTGGTGCGTGTTTTTCGAAATGCCACCCGGGAAGTACATGCACTGACTGCATCCTTAAAGGAGAGGTCCGAGAGGCAGTGGCATACTGCAATGAACTCCAGGATCTCTTCACAACCTCTGAAGAAAATCTAGAGCGCTGGAAAGTTAAGTACAGACCCTAGAAACGCAGCACGCGCTTCAGATTCGGCGTCTCGAGAAAAAAATCCTATAGCAAGCCTCTAAACTAAAGGCCCAGTCAGCTCAAGCTCGAGACGAAAGTCCCACTGACTTGGGTGGTTCCGCCGATGTGACTCCAGCCCAAGGAGGTAAAACTGCATTGGCAGCCCCACTTCTGCCATGCGGAGCCAATGAGAAGAAGAAAAAAAGAAGAAAAAGGACCTTAATGCTGCTCACCCCAGTGTAGAGGATTCGAGCGTTACTGGTGCGCAAGGGAAAGTGGAAAGAGAAGAAGAGAAAAGAGAAACGGAAGAAAAGAAAACAAATAAAGACAAGAAAAATAAGATAAAGAAGAAAAAAAAATGTAGAGATACAAGAGGAAAGCGGCTAGTCGCTTCCGAGGGGAAAGAATAAGTCGCCTGCTGACAAATGGGAAAGAGTCACCCTTATTGGTGATTCTCAAGCACGGGGCCTGCAGTCCCTGCTAGCGGCCCACCTTCGCACTAGTGTGAAGGTAAGCTGCCATCCACGATGTGGTAACCACCACATCGGAGTAGAGGCTAAGAAATCACAGATCTCTGAGAGCTCAGTCGTTGCTCTGATGGTCAGTGGAAAGGACCTCTATCTGAGAGGAGGGAGGGTAGGCCCTACAGATAAAATCCTCCACACGGTCATGAGAGCCGTGGACGACTGTGGGCTAAAAACCCGCAAGCGTGTGGTAGTCGGGATGATCCCGAGGAGAGGTCCAACACCGACCGCTCACTCGATGAATGTGTCTTTAAACCGGCACCTGGCAGATTTGTGTACGGCAGAGGGGGTCTTTTTGTGCACCCGTACCGCACCTTTTATGTTAGAAATGATCTCTACCAAAGGGATGGGGTACATCTCTCATTTATAGGAAAGGCCTCTCTGTCGAACATGATCCAGGATGTCGTAGAGAGGACCCGAAGGAGTATCCATCCCAGAGGGAGGGCGGACGTACGCTAGTACGCCCTTGTCACTCCAGGAACGACCTTTACAGAGGTCGCAAAAAGGGGTGCCTCGCCAACAAACAAGCCGGGAAACGGAAGAGCGTAGGGAGTCCTACAGTCGGGGACTCCCTCAAAGTTCTTCTGTTTAATGCAAGGTCAATCAGGAACAAGTTTCCTGAGCTCCGCGGCCTCGTAGCGACGGAAGAACCCGAAATAGTAGCCATAACAGAATCGTGGATAAAAACCTTAAACCGAGACTTTGAAGGTGAATTCACGGTTCCTGGCTACCAACTTTTCCACAAAGATAGGCCAGACAGAGAGGGTGGCATAGTAATGTTGTATGTGAAGGATACAATCAAATCTACGAACTCCAACATTATATCCGATCACGAGCTCCTAGGCGTTGACCTAGAGATAGGTCCTGTCAGATACAGGACCCTGGTGCTTTACAGACCCCCTTTCCAACCCGTTGAGAAGGTCAGGGAACTGTACCAGCTGCTGGATGAGCTTGTTCAAGGCAGAGTGTGCATCGTTATGGGCGACTTCAACAGACAAGTTGACTGGGAAACCAGAGCAGCCTGTGGCGAGAGCGCGCTACTCCTGGAGTTCGCCAACAACGAGTTCCTCACTCAATGGGTCAGAGAACCGACGAGAGGAGACAATATCCTCGACTTGGTCTTCACCTCTGAGGATGATATCGTTGAAGATGTCTCTGTAGGCGAAGAGCTCGGCGGCAGTGATCACCAGCAAGTTAGATTTACCGTCAAGATCCCGAAGGTAAGGTCTGTTGCCACTCAATCAAGGAAACTTGACTTGAGAAGAGCAGACTTTGCAAGCCTTTGTGCTGGGCTGACTGATGTAAGGCTAGCGGTATGCGAAGAGGTTGAGGATTCGTGGAACAATTTCAAAAATAAATTCATGAATCTTCAAGTTGCATCCCTGTGAAATGCCTTCGTTGGTCTTCTGTTCAACCAAAGTGGTTTAATCGAGAAATCGGCCAACTGCTTAGGGAGAAGAGAAATGCGTACCGGCGATCGAAGATCTCGGGTGCTTTTAAGGAGTACTGGAGGCTAGCCAGGAGAGTGAAGTCCAGCATAAGGGCGGCTAAGCGTACTGAGGAACTCCGAGTGGCGAGACTCTGCAAGGAGAATCCCAAGGAGTTCTTCGGCTATGTGAATAGCCGTTAACCAATCCATCGTAGGATTGGGCCATTAGTAGACGAGGAGGGTGCATTAACTCAGTCAGATGCAGAAAATGCTAACCTCCTTGAGGACTACTTCTCCTAAGTGTTTACTAAAGAGTGTGGTCCCATCCCCCAGCCCACGGATTCCTACTCGGGGGAAAAGCTGGAGGCAATGGACTTCACCGAAGAGGAAATAAAGAAAAAGATCCCTGACCTAAAGACGAATAAGTCCCCTGGACCGGACGGGTTTCTACCCAAGGTGTTGAAGAAGGTGTGGGATGAAGTATCACGACATCTGTGCGCTATCTTTAACATGTCAATCCGGACCGGATGCGTTCCTAAAGACTCGCGTGAGGCGGAGGTGACTCCGATCTTCAAGAAAGGAGACCCCAGCCACCCGTCAAACTACCGACTTATCAGTCTGACTTCGATAGTCGGTAATCTCATGGAAAGCATGATGGTGGATAAAATAACGTCTTATTTAGAGTCAAACCTGCTACTGAGGATTTCCCAGCACGGCTTCCGAAGGCAACGGTCATGCCTGACGAACCTTGTGGAATTCTTCCACTTCGTGTTCAGTGAGCACGATCGGGACAAGGAAAGAAGGTAGTAACAACAAGGAAATAAGGTACCCTAGGAGACCTTACGGTCCATTCAAAGAGGGTGCGGTGGATGTTGTTTACTTAGACTTTCAGAAAGCCTTTGATAAGGTACCACACCGCCGCCTTCTCCGGAAAGTGCGAGCGCTGGGCATAGACGGAAAAGTAGCCGGCTGGATCGAGAACTGGCTAAGTGGCAGACGGCAACGGGTGGTGGTGAATGGACAGGCTTCTGAGTGGGTGCCCGTTACTAGCGGGGTGCCTCAAGGTTCTGTCCTGGGACCACTACTATTCATCATCTACGTCAACGACATGGACGGTGACATGGTTGCTAAGATTTCCAAATTTGCCAACGATACCAAGCTTGGTATGAACGTTGCAAAGGATGGAAATACTGCCCACCTGCAGGAAGATCTTGGGAAGATTGGGGAGTGGTCGGACACGTGGCAAATGCCTTTTAAAGTGAACAAATGCAAAGTAATGCATATTGGCCAAGGAAACCCCCAATCTTATTATATCCTTAAGGGCACTGCTCTTGAATCGAGTGACACTGAGAAGGACTTGTGTGTTACTATCACTAGCGACCTCAAGTTCTCGAAACACTGCATCGAGGCAGAGAAAAAAGCCCAAAGGATGTTAGGCTACATAAAGCGCCAGTTTGGATACCGTAACAAGGAGATAGTACTTTGTCTGTACAACTCCCTCGTTCGGCCGCACCTGGAGTATGCCCTACAATTTTGAAGTCCTTCGTTTCGAAAGGACATCTCAAGGTTGGAACGCGTACAAGCTAGGGCAACCAAACTGATTCCCTCTATCCGACATAAAAGTTATGAGGATAGACTAAGAGAATTAAATCTGTTCTCGCTGGAAACCCGTAGACTGCGTGGTCAGCTCATTGAAGTTTTCAAAATACTTCGAGGGTTCGACAATGTTGACTACTGGGATATTTTCACACTGAGTGAGAACAGAACGCGCAATCACGGCTTCAACTTTGAACTGAAGCGTTACAAAAGCAATCTGTGTGGAATTTTTTTTACTTACAGTATTTGCGGTATGTGGAACTCACTTCCAGTGGAAGTTGTCAACAGTGAATCTGTTGAAGAGTTCAAGTCAAGACTAGACAAAGTCTTGAAAAGTGGCCGTTTAGGGACGCAAAACAATTGAGCAGCCTTGTGCCCGCTCGATTGCTAGTCCAAAGGTACCCTCCTCGAATGGACCGTAAGATCTCCTAGGGTACTTCTTTTCCTTGTTACTCTTTGTTACTGATGCTCAGAACGCGCAATCACGGCTTCAACTTTGAACTGAAGCGTTACAAAAGCAATCTGTGTGGATTTTTTTTTACTTACAGTATTTGCGGTATGTGGAACTCACTTCCAGTGGAAGTTGTCAACAGTGAATCTGTTGACGAGTTCAAGTCAAGACTAGACAAAGTCTTGAAAAGTGGCCGTTTAGGGACGCAAAACAATTGAGCAGCCTTGTGCCCGCTCGATTGCTAGTCCAAAGGTACCCTCCTCGAATGGACCGTAAGATCTCCTAGGGTACTTCTTTTCCTTGTTACTCTTTGTTACTGATGCTCATTATGCGTCACTATTCTTAGAATAAAACTATATTTCGATAAGATTCCTAATAGAATAAATGAAAAATATTCCCGTCGTACAAAGACAGGCTTGTTTGCTATAAAGTGAAGTATCGTTGTAGGTTACCACTGGCTAAGATCATAAGAAAATCTAGCTTTCCCAAATCCCTTTCATTTTATTGCAAAAGAACAAATTGTTTAACAATGAAAATTTATCTAAATAGTCAGAAGGATTTCGAAAAATTGATATGCGAACATCCTTAGCCAATATTATTCTTTACTTAAGCAGCGGCGCAAAAACCTTACTTTGTTGTCATGTCAAACCCTCTTTACGAACCAAATCATTTAGTAGCAGTTGAGTCATTCGTTTTGTCATTCTGATCCAGAATATAATATTATAGCAAGAGGTTTGGTATTGAAATTTTAGATGAGTCATCTGCTGGACGGATAACTGAGCGAATATTGTGATAAACCATAGATAACAAAGAGTTGTTAGTTTTACCTGTGATTAAAATAAATATATAGGTGTGTGAATTGTTTATTGCTTATATTAATTTTCTTTCCTTTTTATAAGAATATATTTTATATATCTACATTATTCATGTTACTCGTATATACAACATCAAATTCTTATTCTGAAATCATTTATAAAAAGCAGTCTACACTTTGTTATTACACCCTATATACATATATTTGGTGAGAGAAGGTGATTTCTTCGAAAAAGACGGGATCACCAGTTCCGTATACGAACAAATAGAGTTTTGTTGTTCGATAAGAACAAATAGTTCTTCTCTGCTTACTAATTCCTTTGAGATTATTATACTTTTTATGGTGTTTACCAAATAAAATCGTATTTGTGTTTCTAAGTAACTTCATTATGGAACTTGATTCAAACGAGTGATTGATAAGTTTGAGAAAGTCGAGGATAAATGAGCAAATATTTGTGATTTTGAAGTTAAGCAACTGAATGTGTGAAGATAGGAGAATCTACTATATTTGAATGATTGAGTGATGAATAATTGAGAATGAGTGACTTCGTGATTATTGATTCTATAGTGAATTTGGTATTTATGTGTCTATGTAAGGTAGGCGAGGTCTGTTTTTTACGAATGGGGTATCTAGAGGAAGAGCATTGAAGATGGATGAGTGTTTACTTGTGGGAGGGTATATGTTGAAACTAAAAGGTAAACGCATCCCTTCTTTATACAACTGAAAACTATCGGCCAGTTGTGGTTTGCGTGGAAACTAGCAAGCATCTATCACTTTCATGCTTATGCTGGCTGATAAGGATACGCAGATCAGGGAAAAAGAGATCTTATAGTAGATTTCGTATATTCGCCTTCGCCTTTTTCAAACTCTTAAATAAGCTTTCCGAAGTTCATTAAAAACTTACGGTTTCGATATTAAAGAATATTGTAGTAAATATTGTACTTTTGCCCAATATTTTATAACCATGACGCGTTTGGATACGACACAATGGACAACTTTTACAATTGATTTATTTATTACAATATCTGGATACGCATTTTCTAACAAACAAAAGAATGGAAGCATATAAGCGAACTAAATCCCATTAAGGGAAGGGCATGTAGTTGGATAACAACTCATAGAGGTGAACGTATTGCTTTGAGCTCTGTTGCTAATCCACATATTCTTTGTATTTTGCAAATTTCGCTAAGTAATTTTCCTCTCTCACTCACACTGTATAAGAAGACACAATTGTACCGAAGCTAGACAATGTAGGCTAGGGATAAGGAAGAAATGCTTTTAGTGTTGGAAATAAGAAGGATGAGTTATTTATTTATGTTATTGAAGATATGGATATATAATGTGTAATAGAATCCTGGGTTAGTAAAATTCGATTAAATTTTAATTTGGGTAAATTTTATTTACAGGGTTAGGATATGTACATTAGTCAAAGAAGAAGATAATTCTTTATACTAGAAATAAGCAGGAAGAAGTTGTGTCACTGTGGATAGATATTAGGGTGAGTAAACATAGAATACTACCCTTGTCATACTTTCAAAGCGCTCCTGGACAGATTAATGATATAGGTAACCTAATTATAAGGGAAATATATAAAGGATGTGAAGCAGATTTAGTTATTTTAGATGACTGTAATTTAAGCTTTTTGGATTGAGAAAATGTGATACGAAGGAATAAAGCAAGTTGTAAGTTTATAAAACCTTTTGCGGAAAAGTTTTAAGTCATTTTGTAAACAAGGAGTACCAATTTATTATATATAGTACTTTCAAATGATGATAATTTAATTTACAATTTGACTGTCTCGAATTCTTTGGGATATAGTGATCATCAGATAATTCGTTTTAATTTGGGAATAAGAAGAGCTCCCTCATACATCAACAAACACTACTACAACTCAAATTTTCATAGACTAAGTGAAACTTGCTGAATGGGTTGAACTGGGGTAGGGTATTCAATGGTAAGAATATTTGCGAGACGTGGAATAATTTTTAGACTATATTCACGGTATTCCAAGAGCAGTGCACTCTAACGAAGTCATTAGGAAAAAATGTAGGAAACCATAATGGTGGAATCAGGAGATACTTGTAGCTAGGAAGATTTCTGAGAAGATAGGACCATACAACAGATTACAAGAGAAAGGTACTAATGAAATTCTGAATCATTATAGGATCACTAGGAATGAATTAAATAAATTAATTTAAAACAGCAAAAGGGCAGCAGAGATGAATTTAGTTCGAAATAATAATAAAGATCCAAGAAAACTTTTTAGCTACTATAAAATCAATAACTATCGGGCAGAGATAAAAATGGGGCTTATTATTTAGGAGGAACTTGTGAATTATCTGATGAGAAAATAGTATAGGTACTTAATAATAATTATATTCAGTATTTGCAGAAAAGAATCCGATGAGTTTAACTTGTGATAGTTTTAGGTATGGAAATGAGGTGTTAAATATCATTAATTAATGTAGATAGGGAAATCATTAAAGGGCTTATAATTTATTTGAATAATACTAAGGTGTCTGCCCTACATAGATGATTTAAATATAAAATCCTTAAAGAAGGCCTAGAAAGTATTACAGTAGCTCTTTAGAAGAGAAATACTAAATCACTGGAATTTGTGAAAATACTTAATGATGGCAAATTTTAAATGTAGTGCCAATTTTTAAGAAGGCAAATAAAGAGAATCCAAATAAATTTATCCCTCTAATCTTAACATCTATAGTCTGTTAAATTCTGAAGAAGGTAGTTAGGAGGAGTAATTTTACGCATCTCAAAAGAATTGTTCAATAAATATTGCTTAGCATGGGCTTAGTAATGGTAGAACAAGTTTAGCAAACAATGGAAATTATGAATTATGTAACAATTGGTTAACGTAGGAGTTGAAGCAAGTTACTTAGATTTTAATCAAGCTTTTGCTAAGGTTCAAAAAGAGATTTAGTTTACAAATTAAAAATGTGCTATGTACGACGAAACTTCTGAAATGGATAGTTGAATAGGGAAAGGACAGGATACAGAAGGTAGTAGGGAATAGGGTGAGGGCACATTGGAGATACGTTATCAGTAGCGTACCTCACGAATCATTGCTAGGTATATTATAATTCATAGTGTTTATACATTATCTTGGAGAGGGTTTAAGTTGTTTACATGAGAAGAGATAATAAAGAATTTATCTCTTAAATGCATCGGTAGTGGCCAAATGGTATACGAGTAGTATTAGATGGGTCATTGAGGTTTTCTAAGCAGTCTATTGAGGCAAAAATTAAAGCAAATAGAGTGCTGGACTTCTTTAAGATGAATGTTAGCTAGAAATGTAAAGAGGTTATCCTTAAGCAATATAACTCATATGTTAGGTCACATTTAGAGTACTGTAAAAAAAAGGATGGTCCCTACCTTTTAGACTTGATATAATCCTGCTACAGTCAGTGCAGATGAGGGCAACAAAGATGATACCATCCCTGGAAAACCTTAAATATGTAGATAGGTTGAGGGTATTAAATATGTTTTCATTTAAATGAACTGTGTGAGAGAAGATATGATTACCTTTTTTAAAATTTGTTCTGGGGTAGATAAATTCTATTTTAGCAAGTTCTTTAAGTTGGGAGGTAGTAATAGGACTAGTGGCTACCACTTCTAAATTAAAAAATTAATCAATAAATAATGAATAAAAAAAATTCATAAATAAATAATGAAAATTTAAATGATCTTAAAATTAAAATAAATGGAATTTTATAAAACATCCTATTATTCCATCTAGTTTTAAAGACATGTAAACCTAACAGAACAAAAACGAAGAAAAATTATTTTAAATTATATACTAGTACTTTCCCTTCAAATAAGGCTGCATGCTATCAAATACCCATGAGCACCTACACAAATTAGCTTCCGCTAAAAGATTTAGTTTAACAGTTAGTTTACTTGCAAAACATTCAAAGTGTACAGAATAGAAGAGGGAATTTGAGATTCTTTCTAATCCTTTAAAAACATCTTTCTCGCGGTAATTCTTGAAGGTGCAATAAATTATCACCATTCATCGTTTACAGTGTCGGTACACAGTCTTTAAGAAACTAATTTCCTTTAGAAAATATCCATATTTGGTGCTTCATTATAGGTACAGAATATTATTTTTTACACGTAGTTTGCGACATCTTATTCCATCTTTATGGCTGAATTTCAAGGAAGCAGGTTTTGAGAGCCGTTCTTTAACTGAGTAACAATCTATAAGCGAAGTAGGCAAATATTTTCCTTCACTTTGTCCTAGATCGAATAATTGTGGGATAACTGTGCAGGTGTTCCATATTTTTGAATAATTGCTGACTCCTCAAATTTTCTCTCAAATACAGCTTTGTAATAAACCATTCTTGAAGAATGGCCAGGAAACCAATCTAATCAACACTTGGGTTAAAAACATGGATCACCAATAAAATATTCATTTAATGTGTGGAGAATATATCGGCATTAATTTCTTAACACTTAAGAGTAATGACTTGCTAGTCCTTTGTAAGCGAATTGTGACCCTCCCTTAGGCACCCCTACATAATGTGCTTAAAATAATCGCGTTTTTAAGAATAGTTTTTGATATTTACAATGAAAGAGTTCGTATATTATTCGAGATAATTGTTTATTAAACACTGCGAGAATCTCATTTCCTCAGAAAAAAACAATAAACGACTCCAAGATAATTTAATATAGAGTAACAGTCCTACATTTTTTTGTCGAAGATCAACCAGCTGCCCCAGTTTCAGTCTCTCATCGACCGTTCAATTATTACCTTCATAAAGTTACGAGTCATTCTCCTACTCTACAGTTTTTATGTACTAGGATGGCGTTCAGTTCCCTTTGATGTCCCTCAGTGGATACATATGTGCAGGGCCGGATTACCCATCAGGGTAACTGGACCATGGACCCATGCCACGCGTTTCAAGGGCCCTAGTACACAGTTTAAATTACCTGGCAATTTACGGCCAGCTTTTAAAATTAATAGAGCTCGGATTTTTAGTTTTTCGATTAAAAATTCATTTTTCAACTATTTGGACTGGATAAAATCATTTTAACACTAAAAAACATTGTTTTATTAATTTCAATTTGAAACAGTATTTGGACAGTATTTTTTTTTTTACTCGTTAGTTGATACAAAATTATGAATTAATTTACCTAGTTTTTCATTTTAGAAATTTGGACATGTTGAATTTTTGGCATGTAAAATTTTCATTGTTGGAAACACGGGCTTTTGGTTTTCTTTGTTTACTCTTTGCCGGTTGTTTGTCTCTTACTAATCTTATATTTATGGTATCTAATATATTATTTTGACCATTTATTTTTTTAATTTAAGTTATTTTTTTATATATCTTACACTTTAGTTTCACGTGAACGTGATATTGGTTGTACCTATGTAAGAAACATGCAGATTGTTGCAGAAAGCTCACTGATATGTTTTCAAAACCTATACCTGTTTCTATTAATATCCCTGTAGCTAAATCTGAACAATCTGGCGAGTCAAAAGGTCAACATAATCCTTAAACACAACCTAAAACATCTGCACCATCAGCCGTGCTCTCACAGAGTACATTAAAGACTATGGATATTTCAAATGACGACTTTGTTCTATGTGATCCTAGGTTGTGGCCTAAGAAAGCTTCTGAATCACTTCCACAAACATTCATTGTATAAAACTTTAGTCAGATACTAGATATAGATTTCAAAAAGGCAGCAAGAGTTTACAATGATGGGAGAACTAGGAATTTAAACTCATCTATGTTTTTCAAAAAACTTACCAATTCTGAATATGGGAAGTGGTCATGGATGGTTTACTCTGTGTCAGAGAGAGAGATAGAGAAAGAGAGAGAGCGAGAGACGTGTATTGCGAAATATTCCGCGACATGGTGTGAAGCTTTAAATTCGCCTCCGGCGCCCCTCTATATAGATAAAGCAAAATTCCTCTTCTGGCACCTCTGTAGCTTTCACTCACGGGGCTCTGTATAAATAGTAAAGCATTTTCCTGGGAAAGGTCTGCTAATAGGAGACGTCGCACAACCTAAGCTTCTTTTTCTATGCCTCCCATACTCCAAGAGCACGAAGACAAGAAAAGAGAGGAAAAAGAAACAAACGAGAAAAGATCTCTCAAGTTCAGTTTCCTTTCTGGCAAATACGCCCTCGATCTCTAATTGAGGCTGACTGTGGCTACTGTACTACAGGTTATATTGCCCGTCCTAACTTTGAACAGGCCAAGTACTAAACGGCCTTAAAATGCATACCCAACCCGTGCTGTTGGAAAATACTTGAGCTCAGTGCCCCCCCGCCCCCTCCTCTCGTGCTCCTCTTGAGCCCAATATTTGGGTTGCAGATCCACCCGGAATTGTTGTCGGTCGTGTGCGGCCATGTGTGTATACCTTGATTTATCTTACATGTCCATTAGTGTATTTTTTTCTCTTTTTTTCATGTTTAGTATTTTATTTGTGTTTCTACAGTAGTAAAGTTTATTTTGTTTCGTCCAGTTTGATATACAGAACCTTCTTGATAGTTGAATTATTTCGGAAGGCCTTCCACTTTATTGTGTATACTTGTGACATTCGGTCGTATATGCGCTCGCAATTTGATCCTTACTCTATCCCATTAGATTGAGTCTATTTATTTTGTTATGGGATCTTCATTAGTTCTCCTTCCCTATTCTAAACGCTTTAGATTTTTATAAGCAATTTCCATTGCCGGAGATTGCTTCCATACGTCTTTTGCTGCGAGTATAATTGACTCTGTGTAAAGTGTATATAATTAGATTTAAGCAGTAAAAATATCATTCAATACTAAGACATGTATATATTTAACCCATTCATAGGTAAATACATATAAACTTAAAAGATTTAGTGCTTTTTTCTTCCCTAAGCAGCACAAAAGCTTATAATGTGGCTTTAGCGGTGTGTATACTTGTATAGTGGCATAATAAAATTCCTATTGTGCCCAGACCCAGGAACGAACCAGAGACCTTTAATCAAAAATGAATTTGGTTTAAACATCAGGGGAACATAGGGAGCTAAGTACCCATATTATTAAATCTATATCTTCTTTGGTTGTTGATAAGGCTCTGGATTGCGACACTTTATATGCCCAGATAGAAGAGTTAAAGTACCATTTTGCCAAAATTTTATCATTAGATGAGTTTATATTAAAAGAACCTGATGAGAATAATTTAGAAAAGGAAATGTTGGAGGCCTCTACGCGTAATATTGAGATTAGGCGAAAAGTCAAACGAAGTTAAGCCATCTAAGGTTTCTATTTTCCCGAGCGAAATTAAGCTGCCTAATATTAATCTCAAATATTTTCAGGAGACTTTTCCCAATGGACGAATTTCTACGATTTATTCTATAATACCATTCACGTTATGAATATTTCTAATTAAAAAAAATTCATATCTTCTGTTACAATTATGTGGAGAAGAACTGCGCTTACTTGAGTGGTTTACCATATCCGGGGATCATTATGAAGAGGCTTATGAGTTGCTCAAACGTACGTACGGCGATAAATGGCGAATCATTCCAACTCGCATTTACTCAATTTTAGATTTAGAAGGACTAAAAGGTAATTCTAAGTCCCTCTTGGACTTTAGGGCATCTTCTGAGTGCCATTTGAGGAAACCAGAGGCTTTTGGTTTGGATATTTACGCTGCAGGGGTTTTCATCATAACGCTATTGACACGTAAAATGCCATCTGCCGTAAGAGATCAAATAAATAGGTCGCTTAAAAATTAAGCTGAGTATTGGCAGTTGAATATCTTCCGAAAGGCTTCGAAGGAAGAGATTAAATTGTTATAAGCATAAGTATGAGCAATTAGGATGTGAAATTGCGTTTAGATCCCCCAAGTAAAAAACAATTTTCCTTGTTTAGCGTTACGGGGCAAAATCTAACTCAAGGTAATAATAGGTGAAATAATATTACTATTGAACCCCCAAACTTTCTTCCTTCCAAACGGTGCTCACTGTGTAACAATCCCCATAAGGTATATGCATGGCCGAAAAATCTTTCTCTTTCCGATAAACTAATTCAGGCCAAAAGGTTGAAATTATTTACTGATTGTTTACAGTCGAATCACTACAATAATGAGTGTAAATCTATTTTTGGGTGTATGAGATGTCAAAAAATACAAAGACACCATATAAGTTTGTGTCTTTCCTTATATGAGGATAAAAATAAATCTAATACAATTGATCCCCAGCAGGAAACAGAATCTAATTCCAATACATTATTTTCCAATTATTTCTACGCTACTGGCCTACCAATAGCCGAAGTAACGGTAGAAGACTCTAAGAAACAAACCTATGCTAAGGTTCTATTTGACCAAGGCTCTCAAAAAACTTTCATTAATAAAAATTTAGAAAAACGCTTGCAGGTAACCGTTTGTTGTAAAGTTACGATATCTATAATTAGATTCAACCAACAAGGCCTACCAAAGGTATACGACGAGGTATATTGTAATGTAATAACTAATGATAGACCAGTAAATATTAAGGCTCTGGTAATCGACAAGGTTCCTGATGACCTTTATATGACTGGCAACAATTGCAGAATTAAAGGTGAAACTAGCCGACCCGCAGTCAGGTGATTCGGTTTCAAATATATCCCTTTTGATAGGTGGAGATTTCTACCATGAATTTGTAAATCAAATAGTTCATAGGGAAGATGAAAGTTACTTAAACTCCAATATAGGTGCTATGCCTGTCATTACTTTACTTCCCGCTAATGAAACTTCTAATTTCCTAACAGGGAAGGTAGCCGTACTAAAGCCAAGCGTAACAGACATTGAGGAACTCTATGACCCAAGGAGTATAACACCCAAAGATGATATCCAGGTCATATGGAAAATGGATTCATTGGGACTTATCCCTAAAACTTTGTCTGTTGTAGAGGAAAAGGTTTACAAAGCTTTTAAGGCCTTTGCGGAGATTAAGGATAATAGATTCATGGTAAACAATTCACCCTAATCTCCCTAATAATTATGGCATAACAAATTGCCGTCTACTAAATATGGTAGCCAAATTGAGGCGGGATAACCCTTCACTTTTGCAGGTTTATAATGATATTTAACATGAGTAACTTAAAAAGGGATATAAGGAAGAAGTGAGGACAAATATCCTAACATAGAAGGAGCAAAAATACACTATTTAGGACACCACGACGTGCGTAAAGATTCACCACCAACGCCCCTATGCGTAGTTTTTGAATGTTCAGCTGGTAGCGTAAGTCTAAATGATTGCCTGAATCCTGGTCATTCGTTGATTAACAACTTGTACCATATCCTTATTAGATTTAGGCAATATCCACTTGCATGCATTGCAGATATTGAGAAGGCGTATCTTCAAGTAAATTTAAAGGAGAAAGACAAAGACTGTGCCTGGTTTCTATAGCTAAAAAACCCGTCACAACCGGATAGTCCGTTGATAACCTTTAGATATAGAGTAGTTTTCTTTGGTTCTTCTAGCAGCCAATTTCTGCTGAACACTTCTCGAATGCAACTAATTCAGACAAAAGGAGTAAATACATTGGTACCTTTTCTAAAGCTCTTTATGTGGATAACCTGGCATGTACATTTTCTTCTGAGAAAGATTTAGTGTTTTTCTATGAAGAAGTTAGAGGTGTATTAAAAGAAGCCAGTTATAATTTGAGAATATGGTATTCGAATTCACATTTTTGTAACACTCTTTTCAAAAACAAGGTAATTTAGCTAAAGATCCATTGAAAGTACTTGGTCGAGGCTGGGACACTGCAAAGGATGAATTCGTTTATTAACAACTTGTACCATATTATTATTTGATTTAGTCAATGTCCATTTGCATGCATTGCAAATATTGAGAAGGAGTATCTTCAAATAAATTTAAAGGGGAAAGACAAAGACTCTGCGCGGTTTCTTTGGCTAAAAAAACCGTTACAACCGGATAGTCCGTCGATAACCTTTAGACCTAGGGTAGTTTTCTTTGGTTCTTCTAGAAGCCAATTTCTGCTGAACACCTCCGTAATGAAACTAATCTAGACAAAAGGAGTAAATACATTGGTACCTTTTCTAAAGCTCTTTATGTAGATAACCTGGCATGTACATTTTCTTCTGAGAAAGATTTATGTTTTTTCTATGAAGAAGTTAGAGGTGTATTAAAAGAAGCCAGTTATAATTTGAGAATATGGTATTCAAATTCACATATTTGTAACACTTTTTTAAGAAACAAGGTAATTTAGCCAAAGAGTCATTGAAAGTACTGGGTCTAGGCTGGGACACTGCAAAGGATGAATTATAGTTTCTTAATCGGCAAATTCCCTTTGGAGCCCAAATTAAAAAGGAGGTCTTACAAGCCATGGCTTCTATCTATGATCAATTAGGGGGTCTCCTTCCAAATACCATTAATACAAGGTTGCTTATGAAGAGTCTATGGAAGAAAAAATTAGATTGGCATGAGTCTCTGGACTCTGACTCCTAAACGGTATGGGATAAATTGGTTCCACACTTAAAACAAGGTTTGGAGATTACATTCCCTCGGGAAACATTACCGTCTAACTATGTTGCACTCTACTGCTTTTGTGATAGTAGCACTAAAGCTTATGGGGTAATAGTATTTTCACTATTTGGAAAAAATGTACATCATATTATTGTTAAAGCGAAGATAGTCAGAAAATCTATAACTATCCAAAATTGGAACTAACATCTGCCTTATATGCAGCTAGAATAGTATTCGAATTATTATCCGCTTTTGATAAGAGTATTAATGTCAATATTAATATGTAGACGGATAGCCAAATAGTTCTTCACTGGCTTGTGCCTGATAAAACATACGAGCCCTACCTTCAGGACAAGGTAAATGAAATAAGAAATTTATCGCAGGGGCACGCTTGGAGACATGTCGTATCCAAATTAAATCCATGTGTCTTATTAACCAGAAGCCAATCCAACAAGCAATTTACCAACACTTTATGGATAAAGGGTCCTTGATGGATTCTCGATAACGAAATCTAGCCTGAATCTATTATCTCGCCCCCTGCATTACTCGCTCCATCAGGAAGATCTTTTATCAGGAACTTTCACATCCACCTGCGGATGTTCCCTCCGCAAGCCTGTGTTCGGATCCACTTGCGGATGTTCCACCCAAAGGATCTAATTCGGAACTTGTGCATCCACTTGCGGATATTTCCTCCGCAAGCCCGTATTCGGATCCACTCGCGAGGATGCCATCCGAGGGATCTATTCTTCATACTGAGGGAAGGCATCAAGTCCGAGGTCAAAAAGGGAGAATTTTGAAACTGCACTCAGTGTAATCTAGGAGTGTATTTTTAGTCGACCGAATGACACAAGCAAGAGTTTCCAGAAAGTTGAAACTGACCTAGCAACATGCATAGGTCTTTATGAATACCTATTGCAGTTTGTCAGTTGTCTGTGCAATGATGAAACGTTTAAGAACTTTGAAGAAAAGGCTAAACTACTAGTGTAGGACCACAGTTAGCGTGTGCAACAAAATTTATGCGACATTTTAAATACGCAAGGATTCGCTAAGATGAACCAACCGTCAGCGTTTTAACTTCCCTTATATGATAGGACGGGAAGGGAGATTTTTCGGAAGGCCTTCCAATCTATTGTATATCCTTGTGTCATTCAGTCGTATATGCATTCGCAGTTTGATCCCTACTCTATCGCATTTGATTAACTCTATTTATTTTGTTCTTGTGATCTTCATTAGTACTCCTTTCCTATTCTAAATGCTTTAGATTGTATAATCAATTTCCATATCTGAAGATTGTTCCCATATATCTTGTGCTGCGGGTAAAATAAACTGTGTAAAGTGTATATAATTAGATTTAAGCGGTGTAAATATCATTTAATACTAAGACACCTATATATTTAACCCATTTATAGGTAAATATAAACTTAAAGGATTCAGTGCCTTTTCCCTCCTTAACTAGCACAAAAGCTTATAATTTGGCTTTAGCGCTGTGTACAATTGTATAGTGGGATAATTAAATTCCTACACCGTGCTCATTACCAAAGATCAAGGAAAAGGAAACTAGTTTTGAGGAGGCAGAAACTGAAGCATAGCTATTACCCAGGAATAATTTGAAGATATCTACATAGTTTGCCATTTTAGATTCATTAGCATTACCATTAACAAAGAGGAAAGAAGTATTCTCAAAGCTCCTGGAGTAGTTTAGGTTCCTATTTAGTATCCCTACTTTGTCAGAGCCTATACTTAGAGAAGATGCTACAACTTTTCAGAAGCATGTCTCTGCAGACCTTCAGGTAACATTTGCAGATTAGATGGCTCAGTTTTCTGCATATATACATATATCGAACCACGCTTAAAAACTTCACACCATTCTCTGCTGTCAAAAATATACGCAGAGTTGGAATTGTAGAATCCTTACTAAATGTTGACATAGCATTTCGCTTGTATTTAACGCAGCCAGTTGCAAATGCAGAAGAAGAACGGTCACTTTCACTGACGAGCCAGCTACGCTCAACACTGTCACAGGATAAACTTTGTAATTACGCCTTGATGACAATTGAATAAGATTTGACAAAAGAAATTGACTTTTAGGATCTAATTGACACATTTGCAAGTTCAAATCAAAAGAGCAAGCGGTCTAATCGCATTTTAGAACTACGTGATTCTCTAGAAATATGACTTTTAATATAAAAAAAGTGATTCTATGGAAAAATATTAATAATTATCGATAAAGATATACAAAAATGTATTATTCTAAATCCATGTAAAACAATTACACGAAAACAAATAAAAAATATAAAGGAAATCCTACTGTTTCTTCATCTTTCCTCTACCACTATATGTTGATTTTATCGCCATTGCTGTACCTAACAAAAATCAAATCCCAACCAAATTGTTATCAGGGAAGGCATGGTAACATAATCCGGCCGTGTATATGTGGTCGCATATCTAAAACGGATAAATAATTAATTGAGAAAATTAATCATTTATGGTTCGAGTAAATGAAGGAGAAACTGGACTAAACG
This sequence comes from Ceratothoa steindachneri, assembly GCA_963969495.1. NCBI lineage: Eukaryota > Metazoa > Arthropoda > Malacostraca > Isopoda > Cymothoidae > Ceratothoa > Ceratothoa steindachneri. Next base: position 72,093,929 of record OZ018332.1, on the reverse strand, counting down.
AAGCTTTACTAAAAACGGCGGCACAACTTGATGGAAAATCAAAACAACCAACCAATCTTAGGTAGGGGCTTTTTAAACTTACATTTCAACCAACGAGTGCATCTCGCACTTCCCGCAAATAAGGAGAGATTTGTACAGAAATTGAGGAAGAGAAGGGTACTGAAAATGTGTGGAAGATATATTGTAGAGCGGTATGTGGTGTTGGTAAGGGGGGGGGGGAACAACTCGGTATTTAAGGACCGTAGAGTTTTAGGACTTGTGGGCGAGGCAGGGTGGTGTCATTTGGGCAAAGTTAACTTCAGTTAAAGAATTTAATTTTTTTGTGTGTAATCAAATACACAGTTTGATTTTATATTTTATTCTCCTTATCCATCGATAATTAAGATTTACTTTTAACCCTAAAAGAAGGCTTTCCCACAGATTGAGATAGGCGCGCATCAATGCCAATAAGGCATCCCGCTCACGTTAGACTTCCATACCATTTAAAACGTTTAGATTTCGATCTAACTAATCTGTCCCCCTATGGTTAGGTATGCACCTTCGATCCTCAAATCTTCGCAAAGGGTAGAGGGTAGCACCGGGGCGACTAATATCCTCATCTCCTTGCAAAAGCCGCCTCTATAGATATCCCGTTCCAAATGCAGGGATAAACATTTCCACACCCTCTCACTCTCAGCCACCAACCCCAAGTCAATAACATATAGCAAAAGAGGAGAACCCATTTTTCACTATTCTCTATTAATATTACACATCCTATCCCATCATCTCATTCGTTCCTCCAACATTAATCTAACATTTACATATAATACGCAGTCATAGCAACACCATATGCCTTGCCCCTTTCAGCCCCATCCGTGGTCGAGCCGACCCTCTTTCACAAATTAGTCTCCCTCTTGCTACGATACTGAGGCCATTTCATCATTATCATAAGCAGATCAAACCCATCCTTCACTAATCTCACTAACATGGTTGTTTCTTGCTTTCCTTCTCACTTCTCTTCATTTTATCCATTAAAACATTATTAACTAACAACATCGACATTACAACTCCTTGAAGCACTCGCCGACGAATTACTTCCCAAATAAATTCTACTTAACAATTTACTACTCATCCTCTGAATTCTTAGAACTTGGAAATTCTTAGATACTAAATACCAATTTCCATACGAGGTCAATAAATGATTAACAAAACTGTCCCGAATAGTTCCCATTAATGCACACCTTGTAAGAGGTGAAATAACCAGTGACGCATTCAGAAGAGACTTCGTCTCTGCATCACGTAACCTGAAACTTTCAAAGAGATTTAACAACCTGTACGTCCACAGAGATCTGACGTACAAAAAGTGCCAAGAGCAAACGCCCAGGTGTCAACTTTTACCCCTTGGAACCAAATCTAACCCAGCCAGATACACAAAACGACATGAACAAGAAGTCCGTTTTCCAGTGAATCAAGTTGGGTCCCAAGAGCAAAACTCTAGCACCTCTGAAGTCACTAACCCTGTCACACAAGATAGTGAAGATAAGCAGCTTGACAATTCCCCAACCCACCCAACACCAACACCAACAACAGCTACCTTCTCCTCCTTCCTAAAAAATTATTTAACCAATCCACCCCTAACTTCCTAACTACTACACATATAAGGATAGCAATAACAAATCTGAACAACCAAACAAACAAATCACCACTAGTTAACCATGATTCAGAAAGAGATATTCTGTTCTTAACAGGAACTTGGCTTGTGCCGTCAATTTCAGATAGCTGTTAGTTTTAATGACTATTCACTGCCACAAACACGGAGTCTGTGTCTACGTATGGAACTCACTCAAAACTTTCCCACTAATACGACCAAGATTTTCTGAACACCCTTGCCCTATATTTTCCCACACGCATCCTCGACATTTACTTGTATATCGCCCTCCCTCAAATTGCCTAGAAGACGATAATGACCTAATTAACTATATTGCAACTTATTATCTTTGTAAAGAACTTGTAATACTAAGAGATTTTAATCTACCACGGATTGAATACATGGATAGTGTGTCGCGACATGATAAAATTTCCCTCGACTTATTCATCATGCTAGGCTTAAAACAATGGGTCCGTGAAGCAACATATCTCCAGTCGCACAATATACTTGACCTTGTGTTAACAACAGAACATTACAGACTGTTGGCACCTGTGACATCTCCTCCTCTCCACCACTGCAATCATGTCATAATCACATTCGATTATATTTTCCAGACTGCGCTCCCAAACCGATCCCAAATCAAACCATGACACAATTGAGCAAGGAGCAATTATGTAAATATCCTGGATTCCCTCAGATACGTTGATTAGAATTTCGAGCTTTCATCACATGACAAAACCAGTCTTACACATACCTGTATTCTATCCTGAATGACCTAATAACCCAGTTCATCCCCAGAAGGACACCCTAAAATTGCACTTTTCCCTGGCTCTGGAAACTCCCTAAGAAACTGATCAAACTACGGTTCAACATCTGGAATAAGAACAAAGAACTCCGAAAAATTTATGGGCGCCGCTCATACCAAGCACTAAAGTGTTTCGTCAACATAACCCAAGCTTCTCCACTCCTACAGTAGAAACAGAAAAGTCAGCAAGACATCAATGGAATCCCTGGAAATCCAAGGCACGTTAAGAGATTTATCTGTAGTAATCGCATAGTCCTTTGTTGAAGCCTTTTCCCAGGTTTTGAAGTGAACGCTCCCAACGTCCCGTTCTCCCACCAACAAGAAATGAATCAACTTGACACCATCACATTCACCATCCCAGAAGTTACTACCTGCCTTAAAGCTCTAAAAACTGACAGCGCCCTAGACCCGGATGGTATTCGTCCCCACCTACTCAAGGAATTTGTGTGATGGATGTCGGACCGCAAGGTGTAAAAAGCATCTAGTGTGGTAAGTTAGTAATCGGTTGTGTGCTCTGCATGCTCCTTAGCCTTTAAGTTGCATGCACTGCTTGACCCTCCTTGCTTTAGAGCCATTGCTGGCTAGCTTTTTGCGAACAGGGAAGCTGAGTGCGTAAGTTTTCCCCAGCCAGTACACAGCCTCTCTTGCATCAAGACTCCTCCTGCCGTGCTACCTCGTGGCCACACACGAATACTGGGTGCCTTGCAACTACAGGCTAAACAGTAGGGGATCTTAGGGCAGCATGAAGGCCCAGGGGTGTGGGATTACGGCCCACCGTAGTGTGGATACCTCCTGATCCCATATCAATCCCTACCATACAGCTCACTGGGTTTCCTTGGTTGGACTTGGGCTAAGAAAGTAAACTTCCAAAATAAATCTGGGTTGGTGTGACACATTAGGCAAGGCCCAACAGACCGGGATCTTGGTACACCCCTACAGCAGCCAAGCAGTCCAGTCCTCATGGTCTTCTTCTGCCATTGGGTTAGCTGATGCACTGCAAAGCTAGTGGACTGAGGACTGTGCGCACACGTTCCACTATAATCCTCATTGTACAAGCTGCTTTTTGCCTATAACTCTATTTCCTTCTTTTCTAACTTATAGAAAGTCCTCCGGAGACCGGAGAGACCGGAGAGACGCAGCAAGGGCAGGTCTAGTTTGCTACTGGCAGCCCTTTACGCGAGGCGGACTTGGGGTGATAGTCGCTGGAAGGGCAGAGCAGGAAGAGCAGCCTCCTCCAGGAGCTCCCAGGGTTACTGGCTGGCCCTCTTTAGGATCCACCCCATATGAAGAGGGGGTCGAGGATAAGGTGACCCAAACATTGCCTGTTTCAACATACACGGGCAGGTAACCAAGCCTCGCCATGGCAACCCACACTTCGGTTAATAACAGAAGGCAAACCGCAAGGAAGCTTACACTTGGCACATGGAATTTGCGAACCCTCCTTGATCTGACTGACATTGTAAGACATCAAAGTCGAGCAGTTCTTATTGTTTGAGAGTTGAACAGATACAATATAGACATAGCGGCCCTCAGTAAATGACGTTTATCGGGAGAGGGCTCACTCACAGGAGCAAGAGAGGGCTATACCTTCTTCTGGGAAGGCATAAAAGAGGGGGCTCCTCGTATTCATCGTGTTGCTCTTGCAGTAAATCATCGCTGATTACTTCCATTTCTCAAAGCCCAACAGGTATCAGCGAGAGGATTATGATATGGCGCATTCCTTTAGCAAATAACCGTCATGCGACACTAATCAATGTATATGCGTCTACTCTAGACGAGGAAAGAAGAGAGCAGTTTTATGGGCAGCTCAACGAAATAACGCAAGCCATCCTCCGCAAAAAATAATCACACTTGGAGATTTCAATGCCATAGTTGGCCAAGTTAACACCTATGGGAAAGGAATTATTGGTTTCCAAAGAGTTGGCAAATGTAAAAACGGTCTATGCTTCGTTACCTACTGATCCCAGAACGAACTGGCCATTACAAATTCCATGTTCAAGCTCAGTGACATATTCAAAACCACATTAATGAATCCAAGATCCAAAACATGACATCTACCTGACTATGTCATTGTGAGGCGTTGTGATCTGGAAGATGTGGTTATCACACGAGCAATGAGAAGTGCTGATGGATGGACTAATCATTGCCTGGTTCCATTCAGTTTTGAAGCTACGTATCCGACCACCAATACGTCGTTAGGCACCTTGGTGTTGCTTCAACATCGGATCCCTCAGTAACCAAGTAAAGCGTGCTACTCTGCAAGCAGAACTTTCAGCAAACCTGACAATGCCTGTTCCAAATGCCCTTTTCATCAACGACAGAAACCTTATCTGAGAGGTGAAGTATAATAAGTGAAGTACTCCTCAACACTGATAAGAGTGTACTTAGCACATCTAAAAAAACAGAAGATGGTTTGATGAGCAAGCTGAGGACATACATCAACTTCTAGAGGAAAAGAAAAGAGCTCATCGGTCGTCACTTACTAAGCCCAATGCAACAATACATGTAAATTTTGCAGAACTTAGTTCTAGAGTCCAGCGAGAAACTAGAAATATGCGAAGTGGTGAGTCAAACTTGCAGACGAAATTTAAGGATTTGGGGATTTAGGGGACAAACAACAATTCTACAATGCTCTCAAGATAGCATATAGGCCCCAGGGTAACGCTTTTGTCCTGTCAAGAGTGTTAATTGATCCACCCTCATTACTGGAAAGACCGAAATTCTAAGCAGCTGGGCTGAACACTACCAAGATCTATCGAACAGGAGTAACCCAACAGATCCTACCTTGCTTGACAACATGCCTGATCTCCCTGTCTTGCAAGAACTTGACAACATTCTATCTCGTCAAGAAGTACACCTGGCCGTCAGCAGCCTGAAGAACAAGAAGGCAACTGGCCCTGGCATCATCCACGCTGAAATACTGAAATACGGCAGTGAGGCTGGTATAGATTGTCTGCACAATATCATCTCAGATTTGTGGTAATCCAGATGCTGCCGACAACAGTGGAAAGATGCAGACATAATTAGTATCTACAAAGAGAAAGGTGACAGGGCCATATGTAGCAATAGCAGGGGCCTCTCCCTTCTCGCCAACTCGGAAAAAGTCCTCACTAAAATCATGCTCTCCCGAATCCTCAACAACATTGTTGATCAAGCTCTACCTGAATCACAATGCGGATTCAGGAAAGCATGCAGCACCACCTATTTGGTGTTTATGGCAAAGCGGCTCCAAGAAAAAAGAATATAGTAGCTTCAAGATCTTTAAATGGGTTTTATGGATCTTGCCAACGCTTTTGATACGGTTAACAGACCCCTGTTCTGGGAAGCACTGAGAAAAATCGCATGCCCACAACATTTGGCTGTTCTCAGAGCCCTGTATAATGGCCCAATGGCACGCGTCTCTAGTGCCGGGATAAAATTAGATCGACCATTGCTAAGCATCAAGTTGACCCTGCTGTTGGTGTCCGCCTATCTTATCGCTTCAGCCAAAAATACGAGTAACATAAGAAGCAATCCATGAGCTGCAGTATACCGATTACACTGCCCTAATAGCCTCCACTCAATATGGTCTCCAGCGCACCATTAACTCTGTTGCTAATGCCTATACCTACTCAGGACTCGTCATAAATATCAACCAAACTGAAGTGCTTAGCATGTGTGAACATCTTCTTAAGCCAGTTGAATTTACCATCAACCAGCAGCCACTGAAGAATGTAGACGAGTTCATTTACCTGGGCAGGCGAGATGCTGTAGGGCCTCGTAAACGTTTTAAAGACTATATGCAAACCTCGCTAAAGAAATGCGACATTGAGCTAACCAACATAGAAACAATTGCTGTTGGTTGATTAGAATGGCATCAGACGTGTCGCATAGGCACTAAACTACTCACTACCCGCTACAACACCCTAGCAGAACGAAGAAGACATAAATACATGCACTACCACGTGCAGAATAGATAATAACATCTTTTCCGTTTTATATTAATCAGGAAATATCCGCCAATTTATGCCAGGATTAGCATTTTAGCGATTTTTTATATTTCACAAATAAGGATTTTGGCAAAACTTCGTAACTGTTTGCAAGAAGTTTGAGGAGATTTAAAGGACATTGAAGCGGCAACAAAATGAATTGAGAATAAATGCAATATATTTAAAATATCCCTATATGATATAATGTTGCTTTCTGGCAACAATCTCATTTTCGTCTAATAGCACGGTGTGTATTTGCAGCAACGAACTGAATGAGTTATGTGCCGATGCTAATTGTAAATTGATGTAATTGGGTAGGTGTGTGTAGGGGACAAAAAAAGGGTGTGTAGGTACATAGCTGGAAATAAACAAGTAGTAAATATGAGAAAGAAGTGTGGTAAGGTGCAAAGAGATGTTAAGTGACTGGTGATCAGGCCTATCGCCTTAAATATTTTCTTGGTTATTTGGTTCCTTTGTTGTCTTTAAGATAGTTTATATTATTATGGCGTTCGAGCCATTTGTCTTCAAGAAAATTAATGTTTTTGGATATGTTAGGCGCATTTGCTGAATTTGCTGTCAATATTCGGTGAGTTCATATAGAATTTGGTGAGTTTTCGTGATGAAGATTTCTTTTCTTGATCGGTTTTATTTTTGTCAATAGTTTGGATAACGAACCTCATTACTCTCATGCGTAGAACGGCACTTTGCCTCCGCCAGTTAATAGCCCAGTGGAGCTCGTAAATCTGCATATTCCTTGTCCGTTCTTTTAGGACAATGTTAATGGGACGTAACCCCGCCTCTCGGTGCAGCTCTTCCTGGCGTCCTCTTTCTCGCCTGAGCGTACCAGTAATAAGGTACACGTATTTCTTCTGCGCCACTTTTAGTTTCTTCTTTTGTGTCTTTGAGACACACGAGAGGGCGGAAGCGGGGGATAGAAGCGTCGATCTTACAAGTGCAGTGTAAATCACTTCCATATTGCTTTCACAGAAATTTCTGAACATGCATAGAGTTTGGACTGCAGCTGTGACCTTGGATATTCTTTCTGCGAAGTGTTTCATGTACTTGGTTTAAGTAATCTTCATTCCGAGTACATTGCACTCCGTTATGTAGGGATAGCGTCTATTTCCCACCCTGACATCAGATAGTAGTCTCCTCCCTATGGGGACTACTTTGAACTTTCCTTGGTTCGTGCGTATTTTCCACTGGTCCTCGCAGTTGTTTATGTTTTCAATTTCTGCTTCTGTCATAAGAGCTTGCCAATGTGCTTTCTTTCATGGAAAATTGATTACCTGGGTCAAATCATCAGCGAATTAAACGTTGAGACAAGTGGGGTACATAGGGAATGGGTCGTCAGCGGTAGGAATCGAGTAGAGAGTGGGGGACAGGCTCCCTCTCCACTATGAAAGGTTCGCAGTAAGCGGAAGCTTTTGTCTTCTAAACCCGAATTGATATGGGTTGTAGAGGGAGTTCTGATGCAGGTGAGACACCAGTTTTCGGTTGAGGATCTTCTCGAAGAGCTTACCGCCAACTTCTAGGAGTAAAATTGGCTGGTAGCTCTCCTTCAACATTGGGTCCTTTTTGTGCTTAGGCAAGAAAATCATCTTGGCCGTTTTCTAAGCTTAAGGAATGTATTTCCTGTTCAGACAGGCGTTACATATCCTTCTCATCTCTTCGATAACATTGGCTGGTGCCTTTTCAAAGTTTAACTTTGTAATCCGCTATTGTCCTGTGACTTTTTGCTGGAATAAGCGGAGCGCACTGAACAGTTCTTCTTCGGTAATCTCGGCGTATCCGTCGCGCTGTCTATCATCCTAGGGGTGAGGCTGCGTCTTGTGTATTTAGTTGTTAAGCTCTTTTATGATGTTGCTTTTGAACTCTAGGTCATAGTCCTCGTTTTCCTCTTCAGTTATACTGATGATATTTTCCTAAACACTTTGGAATAGCTCTTCAATTCTCTCTTTTTTGGTTTAGACGTTTCAGTCTTCTTTTGGGCGTTTGATCTTCTTCCTCTTCCCATTCGATCCTTTGAAACGTAGGATCTTACTACAAAACTCTTTGGGAGTTGCTTCGTGATCGAAGCTATCTATTGCATCGTCCCATCGTCTATATTGTTGTTCGAGGATCAACTCGTTGAGTTCTTCTTTGATTTCTTTCCTTCGTTGTATTGAGTCAACGGATGCATTTCTGTTGTTGATCTCAAACAATAATTTCAGGTCTCGGTATACATTCTTCATGTATTTGATCCATCTGTAAGTAGAGATAGTCCTATAGTCGGATTTAGGGATACAAGCCCGGTCTACGTTGATGAGATGGTAATTGAGGTCGCCGAGTGCTTCGTCCAAGTTGGACGGATTGTAGGCATCGAAAAGGGGCGCGTACCATGCCCAGTCTGCTCTTCTTTAGTTCTTTCTGACTACAGTTGGGACTTGTATAGGGTTCCTGTTGATAGTGATTAGGTTCCCTATATGTTCACTACAAGGTACCTGGACTGTTTTCATGTAGTAAATAAAACAGTAGCTAACGATTAACCAGATATATGTCTGGTTTTGTTGCACTTCCTCCTCTGACAAAGATGGGCAAGTCGAGGCATATTCGCTGGGAAATGTTTCTGTCCAGCAAGTGGTCTAGGATTACTCCTATAACGTTGAAAGTTCTGTAGTAGGCTTCCCGGCATCTAGCGTTCAGATCCGCCATTAATATAGGGAATTACTTTTGCCAAATAGGCCAGTGAGAGTGTGAATTGGTAGCACGTCTCTCCTTGGTGGTTGATATCCGGTAGCAATGACCAACTTTCCTATGTCAAGTTTGACCGAAATTACAAGATAGGATTCTTCTAGATTTCGTGTTTGCTTGTATTTAACCTCTTTCTTTATTGCAATAGCTGCCCCGTCGTACCGCTCTTGCGAATAATTCGTGATGAACACGTCCTTTTTCCAGATCTTTATTTCTGTAATACGGGTGTCAATCCAATGTTCTGAAATTAAGATGATGTCAGCATCAATCTCTTTTAATACTTTTCCGTAAAGACTCATTTTCGTCGTACAGCCGTGGGAATTTATTTTCAGTATTTTTAGTGCGTTCCGTAACATTATGGATTGTTTTTACATATGTTTCTTTTTATTCTTCTTTTTCTTCTTTTGGGCCGACGGGGTGGTTTTGCAGAGCCCCTACCTCTCGTTCTTTAGTGGAGGGCTTGGGGGTTTTTGATTTGCTCTTTGTGGCATGTGTGCGAGTGCTTGGGCTCTCGTCACTGTCCAAAGAGGCTGATTCTTCTTCTTGGTCCCCTTCTCCCTCCTCCTCATCCTTAGATTTCTTCGATGAGGGGGTTTCTTGGAGAGCCTTCTCGAGACCAGATTTTACCTAGTTGTTTCTCCTGGCCACTGTGTCTGAAAATTCTCAAGCACTCTGGGTTGTCGGGCATTTTCACTGGAGGTAGTCCGTTCTCCTTCAGTTGAGCATTCAAAACCTCTTTGTATCAACCTGGCGTGTCTTCATTAGCAACGTTAGCGTAGGTGATACAGATCAGTATCCTAGCGTTTAGGTCATTTGAGTGGTTTAGTAGTGTTGCAGATTCTTTCAAAGGCTCACATGTTTTGGCGGCACCATTGGCGTACGTGACTTCTCGGCATTCCTCTGTTCTTCTTTTTTCCTCTTTATGATGTCTCTAGTCTTAGGGCAGTTCAAGGCCATGGTTCGGTGCTGTTTTTTACAAATGAGGCATTTCTTTTTAGTGCTTTCGCACTTGTCGAAACGGTGGCCCTATGTGGGGCATTCACCGCGCCACAGTTTTTCTTCATCTGGACAGGTTTATGTTATATGGTATTCTAATTTATAGCATGCAAAATACATCTGAATGCTATTAAACTTTTCCTGCTGGATTTTTTCACCTTGTATTTTCATATTCAATACCAGTAGCTTGTTCTGCGTCGATTTAGTGGCCATGTGCGTGGTAGCAAATCTGATCTTGAATACCTGGGTGTGGTCGCGCAATTTGATTATTTCACGAACTTATGCCCAGGGATTGCTCTTGGTCCTTAAACTAGTTTTCACATAAGCTCTTAATTATGTCAGTCCAATTAGCCGATATAGTTAAAACAAAATTAATGAATGGCAGATCTCCGAGGCAGGTTCCCATGCAGGACGATGGACGAAAGCAGTGAGTTGCTTAAGCCCTCATCGAAAAATTAATTACCGATAAAAAAATATCTCTTTCTGAAGGGTTAAGTGAAATTCACCAAGCGACTTCCAGAATACGCGTTTTTCTACGTCAGCGGTGCTCAATGTCCGTTCTAAGCAAATCAAAAATGCTTTATCCGTCGTACAACAACGATGTTTAAAATATTATGCTCGGCCGTCTGCCGATACTTACAATTCCGTTGTACTTATATAATTAACACTATCCGAAATGACTCAGGTACGTAGTGGTATTGTATTAGATGGGACTGGATTTGTTTGTTTTCTTCGTGATTTATGACGTTTTCAAAAAAGAATTTTGGTGATTTTTCAAGGTATTCTGATTGTACGTACGTCTATACTAAGATTTTGAGTGATATTTGGAGCTATAAAGAGTGTATAAAAGTAATATAAATCTATTATGTTGATACTTGTTTGAAAATTACTATTGTTTGATCTTTGCCGCAAAGCAACAATATACAAAAAAGACAATTTTTTTAGTCAAACATCAAAATTGCTAGATTTTGCATAGCCTATTATTTAACCAGTATTTTTAAATATCGAACCCAGCCATCCCTGTGGTGCATGCCCGTAGCCAAGGGGTGGAAGTGAGAGTGGAGATGGCAATGCCACATCCAACGAGGGCAGAGGGAGCAGGGGGAGGTGAAAGAAGAGAGTACTCGGGGAAAGTGGGAATAAGATAAGGTAAAAAAATGAGCTAAGGAGGTCACAAAGAGCAGAGGCCGATAATTCCAACTAGGGCAACCCCTCTTCCCCCAATGGTGAGGACCGGGAGGGCGTGTCAATGCCCATGGAAAAAAATGACCACTAAGGGACAGCCTTTTATATATACGTTAGTATTCTTTATTATTCTCTATTTCTTATATCCCTACATTTTGTTTTAGGCTTTGTATTTTCTGAATGAATGACTTTGCACCAAATAATAACAATAATAATTGTAATAGTGATAATATCATTAATCTTTTTCAGGAATGGACGCTACCAGTTTTTATGGAAGACGGTTTGGGCCTAATATTCCATCCGACACGGCCGATGAAAATTTGGACTCCAATAGTGAAAGTACAGCAGGCCTAGAAGTGTTTGACAAATCTCAGCAATGTACTGAACTAGATGAAGAGGAGAGAAGTGAAGATAAATGTGAGGAACTGGTTTGTCCTGGGGTGAGGAAGGGTCAAAAATACACCTGGAAAACGAAGGACTTGACCGACGTGTCATCTGTAGGACACTATTTCAAAGGTTAGATCTATTCAAGAGATGGTACAGTAAAGCAACCAATGGACTATTATAGTGACTTGTTGGATAGGAATCTAATTTAAAAAATAGTGGAAGAGTCAAATAATTATGCAGTCAAATTAATCCTAGTTTATGAAGTTCAGATTTATGCAGGTGAATAACTGCTGTTCCCTGCCTGACAGATGATAAATCTTGTGGTAATATTGTGCTAAACCTTCTACAACCAATACCTAGAGGAGTGTGGCACAAAGTATATCTTCATAAATGATTCAATGGTCCCGCTCTTCAAACAACCTTATGGAAGCAAGGAATTTGTTCTTTAGGAACAGTACGCAAAAATAGACTTCCTGGAATCGATATGCCGCCAGATCAGCAAATGAAGAAAACATGGCCGAAGATCAGTAGTTATGCAAGTATCAACAGTAAACTAGGTAAAATTTAGAGCCATAAAGTGGTATGACAGCAAAGGTGTAACTTTGTTAAGTTCCTATGCTGCAGTCGAGCCAAAACCCAATGTGAAGAGGTGGGATTCAAAGGTAAAACAACATATTGATGTTCAATGCCCGTCAGCTACAACAATCTATAACAAATGCATGGGTGGTGTTGATCTTTTAGATTCGCTTATGACACTCTACAGAATGCAAGTGAGATCAAAAGAATGGTATCACAAGTTACTCTGGCATTTCTTGGATTTGATGGTTGTACAAGATTGGCTACTTTATCATCATGATGCTATTTGCTCTAATATTTAGACCAAAAAAGCATATTTATCTTTTCAAATACAAAGTCGCAACTTATGAATCTCTCATAAAGCAAGGTAAACCTGCATCCTCACAAACTAAACGGGGAAGGTCTTCCAACGAAGCTGCCAATGAGCTACAAAAATCAAAATCAGGAATAGGTGCAATTTCACCGGTATCAATAAAATAAATTCGAACAGATCAAGTTTTCCATTTTCCAGAGTTCAAAGAAAAGAAGTGTCAATGTACATAAGATGCGAGGGTGCAATGGGATTGTCAAAGTTTTGGGGGTGAAATGCAAAGTATGTATATTCATGTTTTACATCTAAATCAAATTGCGTTTCCAAATTCTATCAGTAAAAATAGTTGATGGTAAAAAAAAATATATTTAAGCTTGCCGAAAAATCATTTTGTTATATATTTATATTGCTTTGGGTAATGTATTTTTATTAACAATAAAAAGAAATACGGTTTTTATTTGATTAAATTTAAATTTTTTTATTAGAATATATTGTGTACTAAAAAGTACGAGTATGATTATAAAAATTATTCTTACAATTCCTACTCTTTTATAAATATGATTTACAGTTTGTTTTCATTTCATATGTGAAAATGTTTATACCAGGTGCATAGTGTTACTTTTGGCCAACAAACCACCCAAAATCTTAATTTTTAATAAAAAAAAACAAGAAATATATCATTTAAAAACCTTAAATGTATAATTTTATCAAACCTTTTTTTTTAGAAAAATAATACAGTAGGCCATATAGGGATATCTTAGCTCTCATCAATGGCATTGATTATTTTCCTCGAATCCAGAAGTCCTACATACGTTTAATGAAAACAGAACTATGACAAGTTACTCTTACAGATAAAAAAGAAATTATATATATATATATATACGAGGGGCGGTCAATAGGTTTTGCAATTTGGATATAAGGAAACGAGATATGAGGAAAAGTGCTTTATTATTTTTAAATATAACTACCATCGACTTCAAGGCACTTGCGCCACTTGTCCCTGAAGTTTCGAATTCCCAACAAGCAGAGATCTCCCGACTGCTGTTCAATCCACTCCTGGACGGCGAGCCGGACATCTTCATCGTTCCCAAACCAGCGTCCACGCCATGCAGCCTTGAGCTGGCGGAATAAAACGTAGTCGCTAGGGGTCAGATCTGGACTGTAAGGGGGATGGTTAACCTCCTCGAATCCGCACTAGCGCATGGCAGCTTGTGCAACTCTGGCCTTGTGGACTTTGACGACGTTGAAGTCGATCATGGGGCGTGAGGCTTCTAGAAGCCCAACGGGCAGAGACCTTAGGCATGGCCAAATTGTCGTGGATGATGTTGATAACACTTCCATGTGATATTCCAAGTTCTCGCTCGATTCCTTCGACGTTCACCCGTCGATTTTCGAGGATTATCCTCTCCACCCGGGCCACATTGTCATCGTTGCTCACGTCTGACTGGCATCCTGAACAGGAGTCATCATCAAGGGACTCACGACCATGGCGGAACTTCCTATTCCAGCGAGCAATGGTTGCATAGGAAGGGTCCGTGTCGGTGTACACTGCAACCATGCGTTCATGGATCTCTTTTGCCTTCTTGCCTTCCTTGGTCAAAAATTTGATCCCTGCGTGGTGCTCAACTTCTCCATTGTTGAAAAATTTGTGACTGATGATCTGCGATCAGCTACTGAATGTCATAGCTTGTCCTAAGCCCCCACAAACAACCATCCTCCCTTCCTCTGTTTTTCCCTACCGATTCGCAAAACTTATTGACCACTCCTCGTATATATATATATATATATATATATATATATATATATGAAAACGGAAATGCACGCATCCCTTTTTAGTGCGACTGAAAGCTGTTGGCCTGTATGGTTGGCGCACAAGCTAGTACGCATCCACTCCAAGCTTAAACAGCTCAATATAAGAATGTGCGCGCCAACTATAGAGGCCGATAGCTTTAGGTCGAATAAAGAAGGGATGCGTCCATTTCCGTTTTAATCCTCTTTATCCTACAAACACGGTTGGTGAAATGTGTTGTCTTGCTAATTAGTCTCATTAGTTCAGTCGATAGATCACTGAAATAGATAACTAGAGTTCGGAGGTCGAGTCTTTCTTCGGCGCTTGCTTTTTTTCTTGGCTTTTCTCGGGGTCACCTCCATTAAGATGCCTTCTCTCTTGTTTCTGTGTATCGTAGCCTAGTAGGAATGCACTGGAATTTGAGTTGGGGTCTTTGGGGCCACCGAACCCAAATTTTTCACTAATAAAAAAGCAAAGGAATTGTATCAATAGGTAAAATATAGTAAATAATTATGCATATTTTGAAGGAAAACTTTAAGTTTAAACTAATACAAATAAATTATTTAATAGTTAAATTTTATCGAGGATTTATGTACATTAGTAAATAATTCATAATGTAATTTAAAAAGATAAGTGAGTAATTAAAAAAAATGTAGATTTATTCAATGAGCCATCTGTGACTGATGCTCAACGAGTTTTATTTATATTCGGCTCCATCGATGTCAATCATAGTCGAAGATCACCCCTTTGCACAATGTCGAGTCTATTACGAGCTTTTGACATTAAGTGAGAAACACGACTAAATCCTGATTTCACAAGGTAAGATGATGGAAAAGCAATGACGTAGAGTTGTGCTTTATCCCAGAGTAGTGGATACTTTTTAGCAACTTCATTTGTTTTCCATATATCATGCTTCCCATCTTTGAATTTTGCCTGCAATGTTTCATCACTTTGTAATTCAAAGAGGGTTTCCTGTAAACAAATGTCTACAACGGCAACATTAACTTCGAAAGGAATTGTCACCCAAGTTGGTATATCCATCATGAGTAAGTCACTAAGCCGAGTTTGCATATCTTTGTGCAAATTTTCCAAATATTCACGATACAATGCAAGATCATCATCGTGCAGATCGCTGCTAATTGAGGCTAAACAAAGAAACTGTTCAAATGCACGACGTCTGATATTAATCTTGTACAACTGTAGCTTTTTCAGAAAAGCAGTAATTGCACCTTTACTGGATATGAGATCAGATATTTTTCCTTGGAGCTGTTTATTAAGTAAATTGATTTTTTCCACGTCACGAATTATGTTTCAGTGTGTGTGTGTGTATGAGGGAGTGTATTGAAGATTAATTTCTAACGCACTTGTTGATATTTTTTAAATTACATAACATAACATAACGTGAAGTAACATAATATGATATGACATAGCTCAACGTCATTATGATATATGATATAATATTTTATGCAATACGATGCGATACAGGATGATACAATAATTATATTACGCTATATTACGCCATAATACAATATAATATAATACAAAATAAGATATAATTGTATAAAATGGTACAATATAATAATTTAGGAAATCCAGGAGTCAATAATTACTCCTCGCTTTGATTCAAATCTAATCTGATGGAGTTCATTATTATAATCAATTGGAAGGAAGGGTCCTAAGCTTATTAAGTTTGCGAAGAACTTTCTGCATAGGAATGCTATTATTTTGATACGTTTAATCCCATCTCTATGAATTAAAGAACATAGTTATGATATTATAATAACTTACTCATTAAAGACCAAAACACGTTTTAAAAACAATTAAAACTGAAAACTGCCTATAATTCTCCATGAGTTCACATTGTGTATCTGTATGAGTTGGACGCGGAGGCGAGAGGTTGCCAAATAATCTTTTTTATAAAGAGCATTAATAGCAATTAAAAATTAATACTAATAAATAATTTGAACGATAATGATATATATAAAAAAATATGTAAAAATGTTGTTATAAATTTTTTTTTTTTACTGCTCATAAATCATCAATGGCAAAAGCCAATATTTGAAAACACAAATTGGCATCTAACAGTACCTCTTAAACACTCGTTACCATCCTCCCTCCTCCACTCCCCCTCCCCCACTCTCTCTCTCTTTTTCTCTTACTCTCTCCCCTCCTCTCTCTCTTCCTATCTTTCTCTCTCTCTCTCTTTCTCTATTTTTCTTTCCATTCTCAGTAATAATAACAGTTGTAAAGTAGAATTGCTCTATCGCAAACCAAAATATCAACATAGACCCCAATTTGTCATCGTATGTTACATGGCCCCCTAGGGGCTATGTGACCCACGGTTGAGAACCACTGATCTAGACTAGTGCTCTACCGACTGAGCTAACGTGAACGTAAGCCATGACAACGCATTTCATTAATTTAACTTTTTCGTTCGCACCTCTCAAGACCACCACTCAAATGAAACCGTGCTTGCAAGGATGGAGAAGATACAGTTGTAAAAGCACGACATCCCTTGTTTGAGCGACCAAAAGCTATCGGCCGGTGTGGTTGGAGCTCAAACTAGCACGTATCCACCTCAAGCTTAAACCCTTGATACCAGTATTTGTGGAGAAGTGATACACAGAAACAAAAGAGAAGAGATCCTACTGGAGATGTCCCCGAGAAAAATCAAAGAGAAAAAAACCATTGCCCGACAAGGACTCAAACCTCAGCCTTCCTGTTATTTAGACCAGTGCTCTACCGACTGAGCTAACAGAACACGTAAGTCATGACAACGCATTTCATCAATTCAACTTTTTGGGTTCTATGAACCAAAAGGAATACTGCAGCACAGTGAATGTTTGGATAATCGTGTTTGATTCATCCTGCAGAAAAAGAGGATCAGATACTCGAAAAAAATATTAGGTATATGCAGGAGAGGCAAGCGATGCCGTTAATTTTTCATTCACCTCTAGGGTAAATAAATGGACAGAATTGTTGCAAAAAATTACCATTTTCTTTTGCTCAAATAACCTCAAAGAAAACCAATTTAAACGTGTTGTCATCATTGATCTAGAACATTATTGAGTGAAGATTTGAGAGATGAGGTAAACAACACTTTGTCGAAATCAGCCACTTGGTAGGATGGAGCTGTACTTTCGAAATTTCCAACTTTCTTTCGACAATCTCCCAAATAATGTTTCAGCATCCCTTGCGATTACTATAAGATATATTTTTACAGTGTGTAATATATTTTCTAACAATATTGAAAGAACACAAAGGGACTTTAATATGTTTAAGGCTTATTCTATCAAAATTCAAGTAAATAAAATAAATTAAAAAATCTACATAATCATTATTGTGGAGTTCTGGTTCAACCAAGGATACCACTCTAGACGGTACCACCTTTGACTATTTATTGGCACGCCTCTGCTCCCATGGCCTCCCTAGCACAGGGAGTATTGCATTCGGCTTTGTTGAAGCACACCTCGTGTTACGCTGGATCCGTGCCAGTGTATACTGAGTCCCAGAAGTCTCAGTCACAATTTCCACAAGGTATCCCATCAATATGAAGTCAGTGCGTCTTTACCACGGCAGAATGGGAGATAACGCATCGTGCCAAGTTCGGAAATTGAATTCTTATCTATAGCGACCCGTAGGGCGCTTTGAGTGCTTTCGGGAGGTTGGATTCCCACCCCTCCCCTGTTTTCTGGTATCCGTGACGTAACGTTTGCGATGAGCCAGGTGGATATGAAAATTATCTCCTGCTGTGTTCTTGGACATGTGAGAATTTCAGAGAATGAGCGCTCCGATAAGGGTGCCAAAGAGTGTGCGGGGACTGACTACATGGCTGGAATCAAGGAAGGCATCCAGGCTGTTTGGCAAAGATCAAGAGAGAGGGCCGATGAGAACTTAATATTGCGTGCCATTCCGCCGGGACTTATCCAAAGGATCTACTCTCTAATTATGCGTTGGTTTCAAGTCGTTTTCTAGGGTCTTCGAATTGGCCACATTCGCGGCACGTATCGCCATTTGTTGTGGACCTCCCCTGAAATTTATTGCGACGACTGCATAGTCCCCCAGACTCTTCAGTATATTCTTGGTGAATGTCCCAGTCTGGTGGATCTTCGTTCACGTTATGCTTTCACGTATCGGTAGGAGCGGTGTATACATACTTGTGAAACATATGACTTTTTGGAGGAGGCTGGCCTCCTCCATTTGATTTGAATGTTTTTGTTTTTCGGTCGCATGTTCATACACAAGGGGGAGGTCGGTCTCCCCTCCCGACGCGGGAGCGAGCTTTCTTCTTCCTCTTGCTATTTTGCCTACTTTTTTCTGCCTCTTTCTTTGCCTTTCATTTTTTTTTGTTTTTGTATCTTTTTTATTTGTTTTTAATCTCGCCTAATATTAGGATGTAGCGTGTGTACGGGGATTTTTGTCCTAGTAGGCAGTCGCCAGATGGGCTCCTAAAACATTATCTATCCCCCTCTCCCCTGTTTCTCTCTCTTTCTCTTTCACTCCCTTCTGCCCACGTTTCGTCTATCGTATTATCTCTCCTCTCCCAACTCTCCTTTATTTTTCCTCACTCTCATTCTCTCTTTCATTTCTATGGGTACCGTAGTCCTAATTTCATTCTGGAAGAGATTTTTAAAATTAAATTTAAAGCAAACGCGAACGAAAGCAATCTTCTTGATTTCTCTGTATTTCCCTCCTAACCACTTTAATTTTCACAAACATAGATACACAACTGTGCAAAATATTTTTATTGTTTTGATAATTAATTATATTTAGCGTGATATTTACCACGACTCCATTCCAGCCCTAAATCGATATCCTAGGTGGCCAAAATAATGTAAACAAAGGTTGGTTTGTTTGCAATCACACCAAAAGCAAAAGTTTATATTGTTTTCTTTGTCCACGGCCTCGCGGTTGTACAGTAACAGAATTAAAGCCCAATTCAATTTAAATAATAAATACACTTAATTGATGCTCGCATCCAATATATACAATGATGTCCCATGTTCCTTAGGACTGCTTCAATTTATTTTGTCATTCTGGAAAGGCAATTTATAATGATATTACTCAACATTTGTTTAATAGACACACCCAACTGTTCTCAATTTGATATCTTTTGTTTATAAACCGCTAGTTTTATGATGCCCACAAACTCTTTATTACACCAAATCTGGCTAATTTACTAGCCAATTTCCAAAGGATCGATGTCACTTTCACACAAAACTTTATTATTCAGTTGGATATGACAAGGTGAGCCATTGTACTGACAAATCTACTATCTCTAAATTCGTCCTGAATTCATGGGAAAACTTGTTGATGAAGCAGGTTTTGTTACTATTTTCTTTTCAAGGCAGTTTTCTTGCGCAAAATTAATGGTGGTCCAGTTTCCTTAGATGAGAACCCACCCTAACCATCAAGAGTGTCCGGATATTTTACTGTTTGCACGAAAAAGGAGTCTTGAAATCGCTCTCCTTTTCCTTTCCAAACGCAGGATCCTCTAAAAGCCCTAAACAAGTGAAAAAGACTTTCATCAGACAATATCAATGGCTCCCCTATTCACCTCTCTATTTTTCATATTCCATAAAAAAGTGGAGCCTGTCCTTTAGCTTCGGATTGGGTGAGATGAGGCTGCTTTGCAACCCTTCTTGACTTGATGGCTTTGTCTAAAAGGCTTCCCCTCATTTAGCTCGCTGAGGCGTCCACAACTTACTCCTTTCCAATCGTGATCAAGTTAGCAGTGGAGGCAACCATGCCCTTGCACTCTAACTTCACAAGGAGGTGTTATTGGTGTTTATTTGAAGCTCTGGGCGTCCAGAAGACTTCTTTATAG
Source organism: Ceratothoa steindachneri (assembly GCA_963969495.1). Taxonomy (NCBI): domain Eukaryota; kingdom Metazoa; phylum Arthropoda; class Malacostraca; order Isopoda; family Cymothoidae; genus Ceratothoa; species Ceratothoa steindachneri. Next base: position 72,073,726 of record OZ018332.1, on the reverse strand, counting down.
GGGTATAACCAGTCATTTTAAAGTCATTTATGACTTAAATTTCAAGCCACCTTGGTGCAGAACAACATTCACAACTCATTCATTTAAACCCTTTTTTCATCATTTTACACTTTTGATCGAATAGCAAAACTCCAGGAAGTGAAGCTCCCCATCTCTAGGAACAGGACCTGACCTTGAATTGTATTCAACAAAAGAATGCAGTTTTTTTTAGTATTTATGAAATGTTAGCTTTTAAAACAAATGCAAAAATTTAAATATTATAATAATTATTTCTATCAGATAAGTTGTAAAAACGAATGAAAAAATAAAAGTTCAAAAAGTATTGGTCATGACTGTACACCAGTTTACTACACTAAGTTTTTGTAGCATTGGCATTTGTGTGACCCGGCTGATGTTCGATCAGTTTTAGCTTTTGCAACAATCTGTTAGGGACTGCAGAAGAATGAGACACCCAATTATGTGATAGAAAATATTGTAAAAATTTCATTAGGGAACAAAAAAATTTCTAGGAGAACCATTGCACCAGGGACCCGCGAATATTAGTAGGATTTGTAGCTAAACAAAGCAAATCCAATTCATTGGCAGTGATAGGAGAATTAATATAACCACTCCCTTTTCAGGAACCTAGGATAAAATAACACTCAGATAAGAGCTGTAAAATACAACAGAGAGGCAGGTGCACACGCACACACAACACAGTAAACAATACAATCTTTGGACCATACCTTTACGTAGACGATATTCCACAATAATTGTGCTCTTACAGAAGAAAGATCTACAGTACCCCATTGCAAGGTGTATTAGAATTAACAGCACCTTCAATAAATATGCCAAATTTATATAACATTATTTTTATGGAACCAGGTAAATAATATATGCAAATACTGTATATAGGGAAAAATGAATTCTAGGCGGTTTCACACGGTCACACGCATACACACACACACACGGGGAAAGGCGCTTCTCGCGTTATCTTTGTGACCATTCAGGTCGCGCGAAAATTCTGCGAAACGCCAAAATATCTGTATATATATATTTATCAAACCCCAAACAGAGAATAAGGGAATACTCTGTGCCCTTGTTAATTATCGCAAAACCGTGAATCACAAAATCTGATTTCCTAAAATTATAGGTCTCTGTCGTAGAATGACTCCCGACGATACCATATATTACACTATTCGTTGAGGGAACTTCCTCAATTATCTTTAGAGTGCGTTACTGTCTGGCGGCCGATATTATGTATCTTCGATATGCTTAAGAAGTGGAACTGAGCTCAAGGATAATAATATTGCTATCATTAATAAAATAGAGTTTTATTAATAATAACTATCAACAAACACAAGACGGAAAATATCGACATAAACAAGGAATAAAAAGGGTCGTGGAGACTCGGGCTAATCCGAGGATTTAAAGGATTTAAAAAGGTAAAACAAATATAGAGTTAAAGAGATGGGATGGTTCGATAAACCATTTAAAGCACAGGATAGAATTGACAAAAGGGTTAAGTACTCAAAGGTGACGTTTGGCTTACGTAACTTTTGCACTAGTGGTGCAGTGGAAGGTGGCGCGAAGGAGTTTCGGTTCGCTGGTGAGTTCCAGCCGAAGGGGGGGGATAAAAGGATCCTAACGTGGCGTCTTGGGAAGGAGAACCGTTTCTCGACGAACGGCTTAAAGAACAATGGCTGTTCTAGGTTGTTCTCTTCTGAACAAAGGGGGGGGATGAGAACCGTCTCTTGTCTACGGGCTCAAGAACAATGGCTGTTCTAATGTTGTTCTCCTCTGAACAACAGGGGGGGGGGTGAGAACCGTTTCTTGGCGAAGGGCTCAAAACGAACAATGGCTGTTCTAATGCTGTTCTCCTTTGAACAACAGGGGGGGATGAGAACCGTTTCTTGGCGAAGGGCTCAAAACGAACAATGGCTGTTCTATTGCTGTTCTCCTTTGAACAGCAGGGGGGGATGAGAACCGTTTCTTGGCGAAGGGCTCAAAACGAACAATGGCTGTTCTAATGCTGTTCTCCTTTGAACAACAGGGGGGGAAGCCTTGGGGACTTGGCGTCGGAAAGGCTCGAACCTATGGCACTCAAGGAATATTGTCCTCCTTCTGGACAAGTGATGGTGAATCTCGAGGTCGAGGTCCCTTGGCGCACAAAGGGAGAGAGGGTCGTGGTGATGTTTCGCGACGAAAATCTGGATCTCCATTCTGATCTTAGTGGTAAAGTTTCCATATAAATAGCCAGGACATCTCCTTGGCGTGGGGGACAATGGAGTTGAAGCTTGGAGGGAACGCACAGCTGGGCCGGAGAACAATGCCTTATCTGCCCATAAGCCTACTCAATCTGGCGAGGTCGGCGTATGGGGGCGAACGGGGGGACGATAACCTCCTTGTTTAAACATTGACATCCGGTAGCTGTGATAAGACTCCAAGCCTCGAATCGAAGATGCACGTGGGCAGCATCGTTGTTTTAAATAATATGGGATAGGAGTTGAAATTAACGCAGCTTCAACTCGTTCTATCACACCCCTCCATTCCAGGGGAAGTTGTCACTTCGAAAAAAAGAGAGAGAAGGGACAACGATAGAGCTCCGTTGTGGGGAACTCGTTTTCTTGTACCAACCGTACCTTTCTGCACCTAACTAGTATTACCTCAAAGACATATGATTATTATGATCTTTAGATTACAGGGGAAAATAACCTTTAATACAACTTAATAAAAGAAAAGAAAAGGGGCATGGAACAATGAAATGATATAAAATTAGTACATACGGGACAAAATAATTTAGACGTAAATTAATGGGTACAAATATATATATACATACAAAAAATTAGACATTGAGCGTTACAAAAGTCAGACATATACATTAATTAATTATATTATAAGACAATCTTAATTTAAGTCGTACAAGACGGTATATACCTACAGGGAGATACTAATCCTATGAATACACTTACTCTACGCTATTCGGTAACGCATTCCTACTGAGTGCGTCAGCGACCTGGTTATCGGAACCTTTTATCTAATTTATTTTAAACTGATACTCTTGCAAGAGTAAACTCCAGCGCATGATGCGGCCGTTTGAGTGTCGCACATTCCTAATATAGGCTAACGGACGGTGGTCGGTTCCTATTTGAAATTCTTTACCTATCAAGTACATCTTGAATTTGTCTATGACCCAGATAATTGATAGAGCTTTCTTTTCTCTAGTGGCATATCTCTTTTCGCGTGGTAATAATTGACGACTAGCATATGCAACTGGATGACTCGTTCCGTCATCCACGTATTGAAGCAGTACACCTCCAATGCCCTCGTTGCTCACGTCGGTCTTAACTCCAAAGGATTTTTCTGGGTTGGGCAACTTTAAAATGGGGGCAGAAATGAACTTACTCTTGAGCTGATTAAAATGGGAAACAGCGACATCATTCCAACGTAAACGATCGGGAAAATTCTTTTTTTGAAGGGGGCATAGTGGGGCCGAAATTGCAGCGAAATTCGGAACAAATCGCTGATAGGGAGAAGCTGATCCTAGGAACGATCTTAATGGCTTCTTTGTAATCGGGAGGGGCATGTCGGCGATTGCCTTAATCTTGTTCTCGTGGGGACCTAACTTGCTTTGTCCTATTTTGAAACCCAAATATTTAATGGGTTCGTGGGCAAAATGGCATTTGCAGGGGCCAATGGTGAGGCCATTTTCGCGCAGTTGCTCGAAAAGAGCTAATAGGGCGGGGAAATGGTGACTCCATTTAATTAGTTTTTGTAGCTGACTCTTCTGACGTGGTGTCAGCTGCGCGTCACTATCCAGGTCAGAGGGTTCCAAAGACTCGCCTGGTAGGGAAAGGGGAGGGTAATCGGCATCAGGTTGGATGCACACTGTCTGGATTACATTAAGGGACCCCGCGGGGTAATCTTCTTCAAGCGCCGATGTTTCGTCCAGTTCTACGAAGGTATCTCCATGGGCGCGTTGGGGGTTCTTTTTTTCTTGGGGTCCACGGACAGTCTCCGTGTCCTTGTCTTGGGCCTTATCACCTAAGGGTGTTAGTGATTCACACTCCTCTTTTGCCGTCCTAGAGTCCTGGTTAGGGGTCTCCGAGAAATCCGACGGTATCGGGGTTCTGATGGGGACGGGCTCCTGGGCTTCTTTCTTATCTCGGCCGTGAGGAAGGGCGGCCTGAAACACAGGGTCGAAACTTACTTGGGGGCTCTGTCCTATAAGTACGGAACAGAATTGTATGGGTGCTACAATGACTTCAGCCCAGCCATTATAATATTGACACTGCAGGTAACATCTAACGACGGGGAATCGGTTCGCCCGCCCAAGGTGGTCATGTACCACCGCAAATTTTTCGTGGTTAGAGGCCACTGGGAGGAGTTCGTCGGACACGATGAAACACGTACATCCTGTGTCCCTGACGAGAGTCGATACTCGGCAGCTGTCCACGCTGCCCTCCTCATATTTCAAAGTTCCCGATGAACTTTTATCAAAAACAAAATTTACCTGGTGGCCTGACGGAGGGGAAGAAGTTTCTGCTTGGGTCTGCACCACCGGGGGAGCCGGGGTTGCATTAATCTGGTGAACTTGGTGGGCTGGTCCGCTTTTAAGCCTAGAATTTTGGGGGCAGTTCCAGCTCATGTGGTTTTCTACACCACAGGTGAAGCATATTATTGGTCGCTTCGGGAAGAGAGATGGAGGAGAAATCTTAACGGGAGGTTTGGAGTCCCGTTGTTGGTTTTGGGGAAAGAAGTTTTGGGGTTTTACGGGGCTCGGAAACTTTGTCAGCTTTCCTGGGAAGGAGCGCGAATCCGTCCTTCTTTCTTCTCGTTGGATTTCTTTTTCTCGTTCTTCTCGTTGTATTTTTCCTTCTCGTTCCTCTCGTTGGATTACTCTTTCCCGTTCCTCTTGTCGGATTACTCTTTCGCTTTCTCTTTCTACCTTTTTTCTTTGAAATTCTGCTTTAATCCGAGCTAATTCAATCTGATGGTGAAGCTCAGCTTGTCTTACCCATGCCTCTCTTTCTCGTTCCTCTTGTCGGATTACTCTTTCTTTTTCTTCCTCTTTTCTTTGCTCCTTTTGAATGTACTCAATTAGTTCTTTTCCGGAGAGTCCCAAGGATTCTCCTTGTGCTTTAAAGATTTCAAAATGAGTCATCTTTGCACTTGGGGGCGCACTAGTCAACCAACTAAAATTCCTTGCAACAAGAATTATGCCTCTATAGAATTAGCCTACCTAAATATGGGCACTGACCTATTCGTACTTGGTTTCTTACTCTAAATAACCACTGACTAAATCACAAAAAAAACACAAACAAATTATTATAACAGTTCCTTGAGCTACTCCAGCTTCTTAAGTTTAAAAAAAGGGGATAGCAATCGTTAAAACAAAAGGGAACTACTATATTCTATTATTATAACGAATAACACTATGCTTTACTCGACTGAGACTAGTGTTTGCAAAGATATAGCGTTAAACCTTACACACCTGATACCAAATTTAAATAGTATATATATATGTCGTAGAATGACTCCCGACGATACCATATATATCACTATTCGTTGAGGGAACTTCCTTAATTATCTTTAGAGTGCGTTACTGTCTGGCGGCCGATATTATGTATCTTCGATATGCTTAAGAAGTGGAACTGAGCTAAAGGATAATAATATTGCTATCATTAATAAAATAGAGTTTTATTAATAATAACTATCAACAAACACAGGACGGAAAATATCGACATAAACAGGGAATGAAAAGGGTCGTGGAGACTCGGGCTAATCCGAGGATTTAAAGGATTTAAAAAGGTAAAACAAATATAGAGTTAAAGAGATGGGATGGTTCGATAAACCATTTAAAGCACAGGATAGAATTGACAAAAGGGTTAAGTACTCAAAGGTGACGTTTGGCTTACGTAACTTTTGCACTAGTGGTGCAGTGGAAGGTGGCGCGAAGGAGTTTTGGTCCGCTGGCGAGTTCCAGCCGAAGGGGGGGGGGGGATAAAAGGATCCTGACGTGGCGTCTTGGGAAAGAGAACCGTTTCTCGACGAACGGCTTAAAGAACAATGGCTGTTCTAGGTTGTTCTCTTCTGAACAAAGGGGGGGGGGGGATGAGAACCGTCTCTTGTCTACGGGCTCAAGAACAATGGCTGTTCTAATGTTGTTCTCCTCTGAACAACAGGGGGGGGGGTGAGAACCGTTTCTTGGCGAAGGGCTCAAAACGAACAATGGCTGTTCTAATGCTGTTCTCCTTGAACAACAGGGGGGGGGATGAGAACCGTTTCTTGGCGAAGGGCTCAAAACGAACAATGGCTGTTCTAATGCTGTTCTCCTATGAACAACAGGGGGGGAAGCCTTGGGGACTTGGCGTCGGAAAGGCTCGAACCTTTGGCACTCAAGGAATATTGTCCTCCTTCTAGACAAGTGATGGTGAATCTCGAGGTCGAGGTCCCTTGGCGCACAAAGGGAGAGAGGGTCGTGGTGATGTTTCGCGACGAAAATCTGGATTTCCAATCTAATCTTAGTGGTAAAGTTTCCATATAAATAGCCAGGACATCTCCTTGGCGTGGGGGACAATGGAGTTGAAGCTTGGAGGGAACGCACAGCTGGGCCGGAGAACAATGCCTTATCTGCCCATAAACCTACTCAATCTGGCGAGGTCGGCGTATGGGGGCGAACGGGGGGACGATAACCTCCTTGTTTAAACATTGACATCCGGTAGCTGTGATAAGACTCCAAGCCTCGAATCGAAGATGCACGTGGGCAGCATCGTGGTTTTAAATAATATGGGATAGGAGTTGAAATTAACGCAGCTTCAACTCGTTCTATCACAGTCTCCAGGGTAAAATTATCTAGTTGAAGCCTGAATCAAAGCTCCACGCTCATTTTCTCCTTATTCCCTTGTACACATGAATAATCTTTCCATTCAAGTAAGCTCCGCCCAACCTGCACGATTTATCAACAGTAGGCCACGCCTACATTTCTCTACACGATAAATAACTTTAAAATGAATCACAAGGAGCTCCGTCATTAATAAGAAGGTAAACTTTCAGCTCGCTAAGAAGCGTAGGCCAAACGTGGACTCTGACATTAGTAGGCCAGCCTCAATTACAATTTAAAGTTTTTTCTAGATGTGATGATCTGAGCTAAATTTAAGACTGAATTGGCTCATAATCCAAGGGCTTCAATAGCAGCAACATCCACAGGAAATAGCTTGTCTTGAAATGGAAAGAAGCCATATACTATCCCCTTATCATCAGATAAAATAAAACATTTATATCCCCCACTTATGAGTTTGGGGGGGAATATAATGTTGGGTAGTTGATGTCATTTGAATGGAACTATTCAGTCATTGGAATGTTTGTAAATTTTCTTTGCAAATGAATAATTAGGGGTCTAGTTTTGGCAATCATAATTTTTGCTCCTATCAAGTGTGTTATTATCTACAAGATGCTAACATGATTTTATTTATTACCCCCTATTTCTACTAATTACAGAAACAACAACTTCACGCAAGGTACCCCTATAACAATACAGTTTTGTGTTTGAAATTTTGCTTATAGACATATATGTACATACAATACTCTAAACATTATTCTAAGTCATCACATGTTAAGCCGAGTGCCTTGTTCTGGTCTCTTGAATGACAGAGAAAGTACTTTGGTCAACAATATTTTCAAGCACTTCTTTAGATATGAGCTTCGTAAATAATCAATTGGTGATAGGAAGACCTCATCATCAACGCTCTCAGAAGTAATAAATTTATGTTCACCTGGTGTCTCTTGTTGTACAACAGGATTCCATGCGATTCATTGAGGTTTCTTGCGCTTTACTTAATGTTTTTTGGTTTCTTCAATTTCAAGGAGTTAAGGTTCAGTGTCTTCCACTTCTAGACTTTCTTCACATAACATAAATTTATAATGAAATAATGCTTTAAATTATGTACCATATTATTACAACATATATGGGCAATCTTCTGCCTAAGGACTGAATTTTTGCGGTTTGTGTTGCCATCAAACGTAGAAAAAAGTAGCGTGCGGCACTCGAGTCACAAAAGGTTGCCCACGGCTGTATTAATAAATACACATATATTTATACAAATTTTTATATAATTTAGTATTTTACACAGATATACATCAAAATAACAATTTCCCAGACAACAACTTAGGTTTGGTAAGTTTAGATTATGCTAGGCAGATCTTCCAGTAAAAGATTTTTAACCATATTCGGTACGCAAAGACAAGGAAGACTGAAAGGTCAATATAAATTTTACACTAGATAAATTCTAAAATCTAATTTAATTTAGGAAATGTTAGATTAGGTTCAGCCAAACGTAATTACCTAAGTCTTGCACAGAATTCAATATCTCAAATAATGCTTCAAATTCACAATTTGAACTATGGAGCCTATAATAAAATGTACTATCATGCATCATATATGAAATTTCATTGTGGCCATGCGCTCAGAAGTAATAAATTTATGTTCGCCTGGTGCCTCTTGTTGTACAACAGGATTCCATGCGATTCATTGAGGTTTCTTGCGCTTTACTTAATGTTTTTTGGTTTCTTCAATTTCAAGGAGTTAAGGTTCAGTGTCTTCCACTTCTAGACTTTCTTCACATAACATAAATTTATAATGAAATAATGCTTTAAATTATGTACCATATTATTACAACATATATGGGCAATCTTCTGCCTAAGGACTGAATTTTTGCGGTTTGTGTTGCCATCAAACGTAGAAAAAAGTAGCGTGCGGCACTCGAGTCACAAAAGGTTGCCCACGGCTGTATTAATAAATACACATATATTTATACAAATTTTTATATAATTTAGTATTTTACACAGATATACATCAAAATAACAATTTCCCAGACAACAACTTAGGTTTGGTAAGTTTAGATTATGCTAGGCAGATCTTCCAGTAAAAGATTTTTAACCATATTCGGTACGCAAAGACAAGGAAGACTGAAAGGTCAATATAAATTTTACACTAGATAAATTCTAAAATCTAATTTAATTTAGGAAATGTTAGATTAGGTTCAGCCAAACGTAATTACCTAAGTCTTGCACAGAATTCAATATCTCAAATAATGCTTCAAATTCACAATTTGAACTATGGAGCCTATAATAAAATGTACTATCATGCATCATATATGAAATTTCATTGTGGCCATGCGCCCAAATGACCTAGGAGGGCTTATAAGGACATACCTGTCCTGATTACAATTATTAAATTCAGGTTATTTTTATTTAAAAGATCCATACCATTTAGCCATATTGTACATGAGCAATTACTGTTTAGGTATAATAAAAATAATTAATAAAATTTACCAGGTAATGGTTCCATTTTACACTGTAAAATGATGTAAAGAGAAGCTAACTGTGGATTATCAGGCTAATAGGCAACACGTTTGTTGCCAAAAGAAAACATTTTAGTCTCGTTGGGCATGCAAAGTTGTCTCCTTTTTCTTAGATGAATAAAATACACAATTAAAGAAAACGAAAATGTCCAATTTTTTATGCGCTAGTGCAACTACCAATGATTCTATTTATATCTCCATCATGTTCACGAACAATAATTAAATGCCCAATTGGGATTGCACCATATAAATTGTCATTGTAGAGAAGAAAACACTTTAAGCTTTAAGCAATGAATGAAGAGTTTTCATTCAGGTTAGTTGTGATTGGAATTCCCAATTCTTACCCTGAAACCTGTATGTTATTGCAATACATAAAGCTACTTTCAGTTCGAAAGTACTGATGAAATAAACTTTCTCTAGGTCAAAAGTACGATACCTTCCCTCCTTTTTTGAGCAATTTTTCTCTCACTTAGTCTTGTGGCTATCAGTTCTGAAGCCTTTAGAGATAGTGCTAAATCTCATGCTGCTCAAATCTCTTATATGAGTTGAATCATCTTAATATTCATGTTTGCATTATAGTTAATACTGAGTTCTTCATCATGATCTAAAACTTTAAGAGAGGGTAGTTCAACAAAAACTGGCACTGGGATTCCAGCTAAATGAGGCACTGGACGTATGGTGGATGTTAATTCGGATACTCGATATTACATTTGTATCATGTATTGTATCCTGAAGTTTGTCTAAAAGAAAAGTAAAATTCTGTGCAATGATCATTTGGTTCCCGCCAAATAATAGTTGTAACAAATGGCAACTTATCAGGTCTTCCCTTGGCCCATATTCGTAAACTCTCGACTACTGCTTTGCACACCTTGTGGGGAGTTCAAAATGCGTTGAAATTTACCCTATGACTTGCAATGCTGAACGCGACAGAGATATAAAAAAAAGAGTTTTACATCTACGGTGAGAATTATCAGCGGCAGACAAGAACTGAAGGAAAGGTAATAACTATTTGAATAAAAAATAGGCCACAATATTAGGAAAAACCTACATAAGGTCAACTAAGCCCTTGTACACAAACTTTAATTTACTGTTTGCAGAATAGAACAATAAGCACCTACCTATATAGAACGGCACACAGCCTGCCTACTGTACTAACTTATGTGTGTTATTAATGTTCTTATACGTATCGCGATCAAAGTGTTAAAAGAAGTAAATAATAAACTATCCATTCCAATATTTATGATCAGCAAAAAATATATAATAAAATAATAAAAACAATCAACTCAGCAGTGCTATTATTTAACGACCAACAATAAAATTGCGATTATTGAGAGAGTAATCTGCACATAAGAAACGATGTGTTTGATGAAAACTGACTTTGATTTTATATTAGCATGTCAATTTTAGTCTAAATCAAGTAAAATACGAACTTATCAGAAGTAATGTTCGAAATTGTTCCCCTTGTTTTCGATAGTATTTTCCGTAGATACTCATTCTTCTATTTATGTCCCTTCTTCCGTCAGTTTATTCATCCTCGTTTTTTACTAGCAAAAATGAGGTGGCTAGTCCAGTTTTCCTTAATTTCTTGTTAAATTTAGCCAATATTTTCATTAATAACATTTCGTTTAATGAGAGGAATTTATTTGTGAAATATTACAACACAGCCCAGGTACTAATTCCTAAAGTATGCTCAAAAGGCCAAAAATAAAAGTTAAGAATCTCTAAAAAGTTTTCTCTATGAATTCGATTTTTAAATGTTTAACTTTATGCGTAATAAACTCGCACGTTTCTTCTGCATTGGCAAGGAATATTACTCTTTAAAGGCCCTTAAATTCACAAATCATGCCATTGATATATTAAATTTGGCTGTTTTATATAATTAAATTCTCATCTTAGTTTTCAGGTAAAAACAGATTATTCGTTTTGTAGTAAAGACTTTCATATTTTGCATTAATTCTTAAAAGAGACTCAACCTGTATTTGAAATCTTTTTAACAGGTTGGAACGAGAGTAATATTTGGTTTCAGGTATATATTAAAAATTTTAAAAAATAATGATCATGGAAATGTGTTATTAGAAATGTAATCTTCATTTCTTTCTCGAACCTAATTCCATCTGTCAACTTGCTTATATATGCCACGCTTGAAAAAATATTTTATATAGTTTTTAATGCAAAATATGATACAACTCGTTTTAAACCTTTCTTCTTAATGTCAACTTAAGACGAATGGTACTGTAATTCAATAAACAAGTAATAACCATATGGAGCAAGATCAGTATAATATGCAGGATAAAGAAATATTTTCCAACGAAGCTCTTCTAAGAGATCTTTGATCATACGAACGGTGTAAGGAAGGACGGGCATTATCGGGATAGATGATGAGACTCATTCTCTTTACTAAGGAGGATTACCTTTGACCCAAACAGGCTTTCAAATGATTAAGTTGATTGCATAAGAGATTAGCATTGTTTGATTGTTGTCAAACAGTTCGTAATGCACAATTCTTTCATTATCCCACTATACACACAACATGATCGTTTTTTTGATAAAGTACTCCTCTCGGGTTTACAAATTATGTTTACTCAACTAAATCACAAGAGGTCGTAGTATCGTTATGATAAAGGATCCACATCTCCTCATCGATAAAAACCTAATCAAAAGTGCTGCCTGACGGTGTCGTAAAAGCAATGACTCGCAGCAAGCAGCATGCTATTGCAGACTCGCCATGGTCAGTCCGTGCGAGACTCCTTTGCCAATCACTGGAACCTTTTTAATCCGTTTCGCTTGGCAAATGAGAGGTGTATGGGTTACATTAAATTGTTCTGCAAGTTCCCTAGAATTTTCAGCAGGATGAGCTATTGCATCAGTTTTTAACTCTTTAGAATCAAATTTTTTTGGACTACATTATTTTGCTCCAAAGTCCTAACTTTGGAAACGGAAAAATTAAGTTCTGCAACTTCTTCCATTTACCGCATCATGCACATAAGTGCTCTGAATGGATTTGCCGATGTACTTGCTTTGACACCTTTCTGAAACTCATAAAGTAAAACATGATTAATGTGATGTTTAGGTTTTGGGACATACGGGTGAATCTTAAAGAAGATTTTGAACAATATTTTTCTAATCTAAAAGAACAAAGTATAAATTACTAATTTTATCATTCCTAAACGAAGACGATAGGCGCTACTTTAACAATTACAATCTAAAAGTTTATTGAAAAAATCGAACATTACTGCTGGTCTAACATTTAAGTTACTTTTTGAATGCAATCATAGAAAGAGCTTAGAAGGATAATTTACTCATTCCTACAGAGAGCAATAGCTGTGGTTTATTTGTATGTAAATGAGTAAATTTACTTAATGAATACCTTATACCTATAATCACGAAAACAGCAAAGATGCCGTCACTAATTTTCCAACTTAGCTACCATAAAGCTTTACTAAATTAATACCGTCTCATAAAAAAATGTAAGAAATTGCAATATATCTATAACTTTTGTGACCTTGAATCTTAAGGATCATTTCATCTCTTTGACGACCATCTTGTCTTTAAGTGCTATCTAAATATTCCGTAAATTAGCCACCCTTAAGTTTCCAAGTCACTTGCAAGGACACACTAGAGAAGTTATGAGGGCAGAAATTCAGTCTTGTGCTTAAGGTGAGAGAACTTGTTCGTAAACAAAGAAATTCTTTAAAGTAAAAGTCATTATAACGATCGAAAACAGATGAGGCAGATAAACTTGAATTTTTATATTAATATTTTACGAACAATGGATATTCTTCCTCGTTTATATACAAATCAATATCGATTTATTTAAACAACACTTATTTCATGAAATTCACACCATCAAACTTATCTTAAAGTAAACGATATTTCGTGCTCTCTGAACTTGGCCCATTAAATGCGACTACTGCTGCCCAATTCTCTAAATTATTAAAAAGGTTTTACTTGCATTCTGATTTTACTATTTTCTTTGTTAACAAATTTATATTGGGGAGGATTTTCATCGTAAGGATAGATTCACACCCGAAAGTACAAGTATAATCGTATATAATTTGAATTGCCCTTGGTGTAACCAGGGGAAATACATGGATAGCACCGTGCGCTATTTGGAGATAAGAGTCTTTTCGCATCTCGGTATTAACCTAAGAAAATTCATTATTTCCAACATAGCATTAGTTGTAAAACCGAGATATCGATCAATACTAAAATTGTGACCTCTACTCGAGACCCGTGGTCACTCAAGATTTTAGAATCCTTCTCGCAATAGCGACTGATCTTCCTTCCCAATCTCAATTATATATTCTCAACCAACCAATATTTGGCACCGCACAGTAAAACAACCTTACTATTTCTCTTAACATTTTCACTCTTCTTCCACTCTTAATTCCGCAGGGTGAGCCTTTGTGCATGTGAACTCATTCTTGTGTTCATTTAGTTATTTTATTTTTGTTTCGTATTTTATTGACTGCACGCGACTCTATAAGTTATTATGTAAGTCCGTCGGTCAAATGGTAACCATTTTACTTTTCAATGAGTTTTTGAAGGTTTGGAAGGTAATAAGGTCAGATGATATGTTTGTTAATTGATAATACGTTTGTTAATTAATTTTTTCAAAATTATTGGAATAACTGAGAGCACGCGACTTCGGTCTGTTGACCTTGTTTTTTGTGGTTCTAATTTATAACCTCAATTTTACTTTTTAAACTTTTATTTCACATATCCTGTTTACCATTTCGTTTTTATTTAATAGTACCAGAAAATGAGCATGTATAGCTTAAAATAGTACGAGAAATATCTTCGCGAAAATATCCGAAATTATTCGACCATGAACAGGCTACTACTGAACTGGCTGTATCTCATGGTTAGGAAGTCGTCGATGGATAACATGACCTCCACAATGGCGGCCCACGGAGATTTTACCTAGTCTCCTGAGTAGTAGTATTGACAGCCTTTTTACAAACGCCCTACACTAAGTAGTATAAAGGGTAACTTTCGGAGCACATGCCCAGCCACAAGTCTATGGACAGATGGTGCGGGACATTGTTGAACAACGACGCCTGTCTTACTTGAATTGTTTTTCTGGATCAGAGTCGTGCTGTCAAACATAAAGCTTTCTCGCGGCTACTTGGTCTATCCAAGGCCTGACTACAGTCTCTAGCACCTCAAGTAAACGTCCCCATTGAGCTCGGAGAACTGGTGGAAGATGTTAGGGGTATAACGTGGCCCTAACTGCTGACCATGCCAGAACAATGTAAAAGAGAAGAAATTTTATGCGCATACCTATAATCACTTCCTCCTTGATCTCAGCATCGTCTTACTGCCGTTACCCTTTGTAAACTAGTTTCCACGGGTAGTTAAGCAAATTCCAAATCTCTTTCACTCTTCTATCGGCGCGGTGGCCCGCGAATATGGTGTACCGTTTATTTTAAGTTCAGCTGGCATTCTCAGGAGATAGCGCGCATGCTGCTAACGGCATGATAGCCATACTCTCACTGAACGAGGTAATTGTCAAGGAACCCACATTTGTCAGGTTATTTACCCTTGGACACACTTTTAATTTTGTATCGATTTACCTGAAAGGCACTGGAGATAGGGAGGGCCAAATATATCGTTGCACCAGCATTGTTTGTATAACTGCAGTTAGGTGTTTATTATGTCCTGGCAACATTGTTCTGAAATATTTGACTCCTCCTCCTTACATATAATTTTCAATTGTGCAAAGGATATCAGGTCTCTTGTTTTATACTTGTTCCATCAATATTCCCCATAAATTTTCAGTCTGATTTTAGGAGACTTGTTGGAACATTTACTTAACATACATCTCAAACTTCTTTCCAGTTACGGTAAGTAACTGGCTCCATTCAGTATTCCATCAATTTAATTTAACGTCAGTAATCTCATTTAAATAAAAAGAACCTCACACTATAATACTACTGCCTCCATGCATGACTGATTGGGTAATGTTCTGCAATCATAAAGAAGGCAAACATAGCGAGCTGCATACTGGCTTAAGATTTCAAATTTGGATCATCAGGAAAAAGTCCATGGGTCAAAAATCAACTGAATTTTATATGTGCTTAGGATTAAACTTTTCTTGCTATTGAGTAAACCTTCTTTACAAAAGGGTGGTGATCGAGATATGAGATGTTGTGTATTGAGCTTAATACTAATATTTAATTTCTAAATTGATATTCCAACCCTAAGCAGGTCGTCTTGAAATTTTGCATTAGTTATCATAACATTTTTCGATACCGTTCTCAGCATTGGTGGAAGAACTTATTGAGATATATTTTAATCTATACTGCGAGGAAGGTTTACAGTGGTCCTGGAGGTCTTTAATTTTTAGGCATTCTAAATGAGCACGTTAGGATAAATAAATTCTTATATATCCTCTGCCTTCTCTGTAGTAAACGATTATCTCACTTTTCAAATTAGTTAGAACTCATAAAAGTCCGATTTTAAATGACGTTATGAAAAAGGACTATCTAAACTATTATTGGAAACTTAGAATACACCTATTATAACACATTATTATTCTAAATATAGGAAATATGTCATTATTTTTTAGGTAGTTAAAAGCAACTTGTAGTCAGGATCGTATTAGTATGCATAATGAAAATCACCTCAGATGCGCCGTAGGGAATTTGTAGTTTAGCTACCTCCTGATTTCTCTTTAGAATACACAAATACAATTACACACACTCACACTTTATCACACTCTCTATGTTTCCCCTGCCACTTTCCCAATCCTTCTTTCTTTCACTTTTTCTTTCTTTGTATATATATATATATATATATATATATATATATATATATATATATATATATATATAAATATATACATATTTAAAAACTTGTAGCTCATCGTAAATTGTTTGGAGAACTAAAGTTGCAAGTGAGCTGAATGGTATTCTTCTTCTTCCTAAGCTTTCGATGTCAAACTAAAGTCCATCCTTGGAGGTTTATCTCGGTGTGGATTCTTTGCTAAGAGTGATTGACGATTTTTTGTTTCGGGGATTTCAAGACACAACGATTCATCGCCATCACAGGCCCCTCTTCATACCTCTCTCTCGAATGGGTGGGGATTTATTTTATAAGGAGCACCTCTGGTGACTGTCTCCTAGTGTAAACGTCGTCGTTATCACAACACAGACTACTACTAGGCTAGATTAAAAAACAAATAACAATATGTAAATAAAAATAACAAAGGTAAAGCAAGAACAAATGCTAAAAAGGGAGCAGCGGTAACAAATAACCAGATAAGGCAACAAGAAGCAACCAGGCTACGGCTTCGGGAGTAGGCCCGCCTGCTCTTGGGGCAGGATCCTGCCATTAACAACAAAGAGTCAAATAAATCGGAGGAAATCGGGCTCCTCCAAAAAGTCGTATAGTCCAAATAGTATAGTCCTAGGTCCATGAAAACAGCAATAGCGTCTCCGCTTGCCCTTATACTGGGACTGGTAACGTGCGTGAAGATCATCAGGACTGGGACAATCAACAAGAATGTGCCGAACAAACCTAGTGACAAAACATACGTCACAACGAGGTGCAGGCGAAAGCTCTATCTTATGGCAGTGCGTCCTGTGAGTGTGTCCAATTTGGAGACCGTAAAACACATGCAGAGGAATGGCCGTATGCTTCCCGGAGGCATAACTCTAGCGGCTGTTGGCCGGACAATACGCTGAAGGCGCTGGCGGCTTTGAGGACTTACATGGGTAGGTTTAACTAGCCATGCGAGTATTATACTCCTTCCGTCTCGAAACCATAGGCAGGCGGGACATCTTCGGAGGTGGTGGAGTTCTTTTTTTGTAGAATCCACTGTCTTGGAGTCCCCCAGCTGTGCACTGGGTGTGGGCGTAGGAGCCGAACTTAATTTTTGATGAGGGCAGAATCAACGAATTTTGACCATGGGAGCCGCACCCTCAAATGGTTTTGTTTATTCCAAAATACTTCCTGCAGAAGCAGAAACGGTTTATATCCCTCTGTGCTCCTGGCCGAAACCGCAGAGTAGGCTAAAAAATACCCTCCTCACATGTTGTAACTCCGTCCGATTACACGATGACTCTTGACTTCGGATTCTGCAGTGAGCTAGGCCTCAAAGCTCCTATCCCTGCAGCGTACTTTGACGAGGTATATGATTGTGTGAGTGCTTAGGCAATCATGCTAAAATGACAACCATAAAAAATCACTATGTAAATACCTTCCTCAATCGGGAGGATTTAGTTTAGCGGGGCGTACTGTAGACCTAGAGGCGAGGACGTGTGTGGAGGTTATGTTTCAGAATACCAAGTTGGTTCGGCCAGGACCACAGAAGGACAAACAACCGTTTATGTTTATGCTCGAAGTAATTCGAATAACCAAAACCGTTTGAAGGGGTTGCACCCATAGTTCAAATTTGTTGACTCCGCCTTCATAAATCATTAAGCTCCCATGTTTTTCGCGCTGTGAAGAGCCAATTAAGGTCTATACTCATATTCTTCTATTCATCACATCAGTTCTCTCGTTTATATGGGTGGTAAACGACTGGGTGGTGAGCTTTTAAAACGCAAAAATACTCACAAAGAAAACTCTATGGGACCTTAGTACATCCTAAATTTACTGCAAATATCAAAATAAACATGAACACTAATACTACAAGCAAACTTGAAACTATCAAATACATTTGATACACTCATCACAAACCTACTGAACAGAAACGTACACCAAGCACTCATTATCATGTCCCAACAGCACATAATTTTCACCTACTCGCGAAATACTCACTGGCTGAGCAACATCACACCAAACAGACAGAAACTATTATCAAAAAAAACAAATACGCCTACGCAAACCCAGCACTTTTATATTATCATTCTTCACTAAGGACCTCCTTGCCCACCTCAAGCACGAGAGTACGGTGATGTCATCCAAGAGCTCCACAAAAACACGCTTCTGCCCAAGATATTAAGGTGTGTGGCACACAATCATACGTACAAAACACCACTCTCCCCGTTTCTAAACGGCATACAAAACAATCCTCTGCCAAGCAGAATAGTAGAACTCTTATATATTCAATGCAACAGCACTGCTCTCCTCTAGAATAACGGCGGCGGTGACCATGTGGCGGTTATCATAAGGTGCCCTTACGGTGCAAAGGCCCGCGCGAACGCTGTTCAAGAGCTAATGAGGGCCCGATAATCTCCCCCACAACACACTACCACTTTACCCTTCCTCACCCCCCCTCCATTTCCCTAGAATAACATTCACCGTCGATGTCGGCGCCTCAAGGGCCACCCATCCATCTCTACTCCATTCAAACTCGAACCATTCAAACCCCACCCAAGGCCCCACAGCCCCGACTCGGTTATTCATTACCGCCCACCACGCAGCAAACTAGATGTTCCCACTCTTCTTTGTTGGCGACCTAAACGCACATCATCTTAAAGTACTTTTGAACGCCTCTTATGATGCGAGAAGGTATTTGACCGGTGCCTTGCAGTGATTCCACTAGGAAAACATCGGCTCGGGCTTCCTCACATTTTTCGGACAGCGCGGAAGGGAATAACTTCCCGGAGATAGTCTTCCGGAACTCGATGACTGTATGGAAGTGTATTCTAAAGTCAATAGTTTTACCTCGTGTTTTATTGTGTTTATTATATCAACTTTTATCTAGCTACCTTATATTCTTTACTTTAATCATTCTTGGCACATTTCATTAGTCTTATTATTATTTTTTGTGTGTTGGATCATGCTTTACTTTTTCGTTTACCATGGTTAATTTATTTATTCTTATCTCATTCAAATTCATATTTTGTTAATTAGATTTAATTAATTTTATTCCTTTTTTATTATGGTATATAGGTACCTGGAGATGAGCGAGCAAGCTTGAAACGTAGTAAAATAAAGGACAATTGAATC
This sequence comes from Ceratothoa steindachneri, assembly GCA_963969495.1. Taxonomy (NCBI): domain Eukaryota; kingdom Metazoa; phylum Arthropoda; class Malacostraca; order Isopoda; family Cymothoidae; genus Ceratothoa; species Ceratothoa steindachneri. The sequence goes on along the minus strand of OZ018332.1, from coordinate 72,054,485 downwards.
TTCCTTATCCTTACCTTTCTCTTTAAACTAAAGATTTGGATTTACAATGACAACCCGTTTGACTACTTATATAAAAAATATGGACAGGATGGCCTCGACAACTTAGGAGTTTCAGCAAATTTTCCTGCAAACTTTAAAACGTTAAACCTGATTTTTACTTTCTTTAGGTTTGCTGTAACAGCTCTTTATACCCTAATTTTATTTGCCTCAAACTATACCAAGATTCTCTCACCCCGTCTGATTACTATAAGTCATCCCTTAACTACTTATTCAATAATGAAACCAAGTACAAATCTAGTGCATTGTTCGAATTACCTAAACGATCTTCGGATGAAAGTTCCTCGTTTAAATCTATCGTCCGTTTTATAAATTATAATTGCCTGTCTACTCTTAATTTTAAAAATTTGCTCTTGTATTCTGATCGTCGTATATTTAGAGTTTATGAACGTAAATTATCCAAACTATGTCTTTTCTCCCTCCAGTATCACTCTCCTGATGAAGTTACCAACAATTTTTTTCCCTTCCTCTATGCCTAATCATCCAAAAAGAAGTTTGTCCTTGCCCTTGGCCTACATTTTAAAATTCCTAATTTTAAACATAGCATAGCGTTATTTTTTGTTTGCCTTGAGAAATTCAACTCTGATCATATGTATGTATATCCCAATATCCAAGGAACACAAGAAATTTGAAGCGGCTTTTTCAAATCTTATGTTTGATTTCTTTCACAGGTTAAAGAATCAACTTTTTGTCATTATTTACATGTGGGAAGCAAAAGAAACCTGTTTTCCATGCTCAAAAGGAGAGACGAAGAATATTGTATACCAAGAAGTGTTATGATGTAGCATTAGTTAAAGAATTATTTTTATAAACATAAGAATTTTAATCTATATCTTGCTTATTATATTCTTTTACCTACGCAAAGTCAGCTACCTGTTTCAGTCGCTCATAAGTGAGCCTTAGAAGTACTATGCAGCGCAATGCGACATATCAGGGATTGTGAGGTTCCTATGGGGGGTGTCACTCTTTAGAAGTCAGCTGATTTCAAGCAGACACCTCGACTGATCCATAAATTAACTAAGATAGATGAGATCCGGGCTTGCCTAAAATCAATTTTCGGGGTAGAAATATTAGAACACTGCCTCTAAACACAAATAAAAGTGTAGAGCTCTTTGTTTACCAACTGTCAGCACAATTTTCCAAAAGGATTCTGACACTTAGAAAGGCAAAATTCCCACTTGATGCTGATAGTGGAATAGAAATATCTCATATCTACATAGTTATTAATACTATTGATAATATCGAGGCAAAGGTATTACCCAATCTTCAGCAAAACTACAAAAACTACAACTAACTTTGTGAAAGAGCTATATTGACTTTGAAGAAAAATACTATCTGCAGAATCAATAGACATCTACTGCTTCCCCTCTCACAAAGTCCACAAATTTACAAGTCAGTTGATACAATTCCGGATCATAATCAAATAGTCGATTATTTCTCAGAGTTCATAAACTCTCTGGAACCTCCTGACATAACTCTTCATTAATTTGAACTGAATCTGTTTCTATATACTCCTCAGGAAAAATTAAGAATATTCTGTACCAAGAAGTTCTGTAGCGCTCTTGAGCAAGATTAAGTTTAGTTCATTGAAAAAGAATATTGTTTGAGAAGAATAAAAAGAGGAAAAGATCAAATCCGTCTTAGAATATTTATATTTTATTTATATGCATATTTTACTCTTGCACTAATTCCTGCGTATGTGTTTATGTGTCTGTCGATTTATAGAAACAAAAAAAACATGTTCTAACCCCATTTGCTCCCCCATTCCCCCTCTCTTCCCTACTTTCCCGCCTCTCCGTAACTCTCCTCATTATCTCCCCCTATCTATCTCTTTATCTCCCTCTCTCCCCATCTCTCCTCCCCCTTTATCTCCCTGACTCTCTTCTTTCCTCATCTCCCTATCTCTCTACACCGTCTCCCACTCCCCTCTCTATCTACCCAACTCTCACTACTCTCTTCCTATCTTACTTCCCCTTTCTCGGCCCATCTCTCTCGCCCTCCTCTCTCTCCCTTATCACCCTTTTCTGCCTATCTCTTCCCTCTCCTCTTCCACCCTCTCTCTCCCCTTTCTTCTCCTCTTATTTATCTCTCCTCTCTCGTCCTCCTATCTATCTCCCCTCTCTCATCCTCGTATATATCTCCCCGTCCCTCTCCCTTTAAAAAAGGATATCCAAAAGGATATCTCTATTTTCCCCTGTACCCCCTCTACTCCTCTTCCCCAGGGGAAACATTTTTAAAAAATCCCCTTCTTAAAATATAGAGTAATAGAAGAAGACAAGATGCTCGATCTGTTTCTGTGGCTACAACGTTGTTAGAACAAAACTAACGGTCAGTAACGCGAGAGCGTAAACTACCGAGCACGTGCGGTGAAACGTTTACTTATTTTAACTATATTTTATGATAGGGAAAGTGCGCGCCTCTCCTGAATCTGCCTTTAATCTTAAAATAATAATAATCAGCAATTAAAAGTATTTTTGTACCACAATATAAGAATTTTAAACAATAGTCATGTGCATTTATTTACGATAGGATTTTTTATCCCAGGCAATGTCTTAGATAAAAAGTCTTACTTTATTTCCGAACGCATATTTTACCTGGGTTTCGACGGGTATCTCTGCGAGTGTATAATAAAAATGAAGTCTCTGTGTGTTTTTGTTCATTTCTAGGAATAAAAAAATCCAGTTCTAACCCTCTCTCTTCTCCTCCCCCCTCTCCCCTCTCTCTCTCTCTCTCTCTCTTCCACCCTCTCCTCCCCTCTCCCCTTTCTCTCCCTCTCCCCTATACCCATCTCTCAACCCCCCTCCCTCTCTCCACATCACTCCTCCCCCCTCTTCCCTTCCTCTCCTCCTCTTACCCATCTCCCCCTCCCTCTTTCCCCTCATACTCTAGCCCCTCCACCCTCTACACTAAAAATATCAACGGCTGGCCGAGTAAAAGTACTCTTTACAGAAACGTATTCAGAGAAATTGATGAAAATATAATCTTAATTTCAGAAAATCGGATCGACATGAGTAATTTGGAGAAGCAGATCTGGAATTACGATTGATTGATCACAAGTTCTTCGCAGGAACGGTACGGCGGTGCCGCCATTGCAATAAAGAAAGGGAAGAAGTAAAAGCAAATACGAAATCTGGATAAATCCAAACTCGAAGTTGAGATAGAGCTACTGGCCAATTTCTCTCGGGTAATTTGGCGGGAATCTCTTCGAGAAGATCTTCAGCAAAAGGCTAGTGTTTCAGCTGGAGGAGAACGCCCTTTACAACTAGTACAAGTTTGAGTTTCGCAAAAAGCGGAGTACGTAGATGGCGATAAATGTCATCATGGAAAAGGTAGCCCAAGCCAAACGGGAGAGAAGTTACGTTGCCTAATTTCTCCGGATGTATCAAAGGTGTTTGATAAACTGTGGCAACGGAGAATACAGCACAAGATCTTACGGCTGGAACTAAGTGAAAACTTACAAAACAACTCTCTATGAGAGGGAGGCGTATATCAGTTTTGGGTGCACGCACGGACCGAAGTTTCCACTCACTGCGGGCCTCCCGCAGGGGGGGGGGGGTCTGTCACCAACTCTGTACTTGATTTACACCGCAGATGTATTAGCCAATGCGAGCCTCCCTTGCCTCAATATTCAGTTTGCCGATGATTTCCGCCAGATAATCACTTGTCCTTGGAGGAATGCGCCTAAGCAATCTCACTTTAGTGCGGCAGAAATCGGAAGATTACACATCTACGAGGCACAAAGGTTAATAAGAACCAACAATGAAAAATTCAAGGTAGTCCCCATTAGGAGTGCAATGTAGTCGGAATGAAAATTAATTCATCTGAGTACAGGGGGCATGTCTTATATCAAATTTCAAAAACCTCAGCCATGAGAGCAACAAGCGGAAGATCTACAATACCGTTATAAGATCTACGCTGCTCTCCCACGCTTCCGCCCTATCAATTGTCTCGATGACACAAAAGAGGAAACTAGAAGTGGTACAGAACAAATGTGTGTGCCTTATTACAGGTATACGCAGGCCAGAGAAAAGACGCCAAAAAGAGCTGCACATGAAGGTGGGGGTAAATCCCATTAACAGTGTCATCGAAGAACAGCCAGGAATATGAAGGAGCTGGTTATTCGAGAATTAAATGATGAAATCATTCAAATGATTAACCAGAACAGAAGAGCTATATGTCGAGCTAGATTCCCGAGGTCTGCAAGCCTATTGACAGGCAGAGTGAAGTGCCGTTCTACGCATGAAAAGGGTTATTTTTTACCAAGATATTGACAAAAACCGATTAAGAGAACAATTTTCCTAACAATGGAAAATCACCAACTATTGACTACAAATTAAGCGATGACGACTAATCTAAAACGAGCAAGACTTCAAGAAAGAAGAAACAAATAACACAAATAGTACACTGACTACAAAATAAATAAAAACAAAGAAACCAAGCACACAACTTAAAGTAAATTATCACATCGACAGCAACTCAGCATTATATACAAAATAATATTAATTTTATTAAAGAAAAATGGCTTGAACGCCATAATAATAAAAACTACAACGAAAATAACAAAGGAAATACACGACAAAAAAGTTGAAAGCGATAAGCCCTATCACTAGGCTCTAGCATCTCTTTGCAAATCTTCCATACTACTTTCTCTCTTCACCACCTGTCTATTTTCGTCTATCTACTCACACACTTTTGTCCCCTACACACACACTCAAACTTATATCAATTCACAATTCGTAATTTTCACAATGTGCATCTGTATTTATTTGCCGTAGGTCTTTTTATCCCGGAATCAGAATCCGTCTTACTTTATTTCCGAACGCACATTTTTACCCGGGCAAAGATGGGGATCTCTGCTAGTATTGATATATATTAATATAGTAACGAAAATATTTGCAAAATTTCAATATTTTTTAAATATTTCGTACTTTTGCCTAGTTATAAAGGGTGTTCCAATAACTTTGGACCGATTTTAAATGTGAGTTAAGTTTAAGCGTCTTAAGATTTTTTTGATTTTTTTTCAGATTTAACAACTTTAGTCTTTGGCAACTTGAAGCATAAAAAGATTAACAATCGAACAACGTGTTAAAGTTATCAAAGCCTATTATGAAAATGGACGTTCAAACAGAAACGCATTTCGGGCACTTCGCGATTTCTTTGTTCAACAATCGACCAACCGAGAGCGCAATTCGGAAAATTGTTCCTACCTCTCCACAACAACGTTACATCGAATTTTGACAGAATATTTGTCTCTACACGCTTACAAAGTTCAATTGACACAAGAACTGAAGACTGCTGACCAAAGACAAGCCGATGATGATTTTGCGCCAAAAAATTATCTTTAGTGATGAAGCCCATTTTCATCTTGGTTGGCTAGTTATTTTGCAGAATTGTCACATTTGGGCTGATGAAAATCGAAGGAAGATTGTTGAAAACCCACTGCATTCACAAAAGGTCACTGTTTGGTATGCATTTTTTGCTAGCGGAATCATTGGGCCGTATTTCTTTGAAAATGATTCCAGGAATTCTGTTATGGTGACAGGCAAGCGATACCGTATCATGATAACCAACTTTTTATGACCTGAATTGAATTCTATAGATGTCTAAGATTTGTGGTTTCAACAGGACGGCGACAAATGCCACATAGACAATGCAACAATGGCTTTATTGAATGAGAAGTTCCCAGGTCGCATCATCTTTCGAAACAGCGATGTCAATTGGCAACCACGATGGTGTGACTTGACGCCTTTAGATTTCTTCCTTCGTAGACATCTCAAAAGTAAGGTCTATGTTAACAAGCCAACAACAATTCAATAGCTGAAGGATGAGATAATAAGGCATATTGGTGCGATCGAGGAGCAACTATGCAGAGATATCATCAAAAATTTGACCATCGAGTGGAGGTGTGCCGCCGAAGCCTTGGCGGACATTTAGGCAATATTATTTTTCACACATAATTGCCATGAATCAACTAACATGATCCAATAGGGAAATCAATAAATCTTCAACAATGACACTGTTTTATTTACTGCTAACTTCGATCCGTCTTAATGGAACACCCTTCATAACTAACAGGAAACTCAGATAGCATATTTAACAAAAGCTATACACATAAGACATATCTAGTAAACAAAATTTTGCAGGTTACAGAAGTATTCAATCACTGTAATGAGATACAAATAAAAGCAATCCTATAAATTCAATGAATAGTATAAGATTGAAGATTCCAGGTATTTCTAGAAACTAAACTGCTGAAAACTGCGGAAGATTAGCACCGTCGATCAAAATCACTTTGCAAACCATTCGACAGCAAATAATAAAACTTCATTAAGATAAAATATCCTATAGGACAATTTCTGAGAGAGTTGAGGTACCTTATGAAACGGTGCCTCGGTAAGTTGTATAATTCAAAAGCATTGAATAGAGGGGATCACCTATAACATGCGTTTGACCCGGTGTCCTTGGCAAGATTAGTGATTGTTCTCAATAATACATGCTTCGAAAGCTAAAAAAAATTTCAAGGACCAAAGTCTGTAGATAGCTCCATCCTGTTGATCTGCATTCATTCATTCCCTCAAAACTGCACTTCCTAATAAAAAACCTGTAACAAACAATTTAAAGTTTGATAGAATATATATATATATATATATAAATCCAACAAACCGTAAGAAACAAAAAAAAACAGGATCATTTTTCTTCGGAAATGTTATTTCCTAATTCGCAAAAATTACGTACAGACATGGAATTCGAACTGTGCACACTGAGGCAGTGAGTAACCACTTTGATCTTTATTAACCTATCCCTTAAATCACCCGGCTACGCGGAAGACAAAAAGTCTTCCGAATTAACAAGGTCCTAAGTTACGCTTTGCAAGGTTGTTCGGGACTATGAGAACACGTTATCCCCCACAAAACCCAGTCGCAGAGTGACTTGTTGGCACCCCAGATCCCGTTACTAGCACGAGTTGAATCCCTTAATTACTCGAAGACCCTCGCTGCAATGTGTCCTCACTACACGCAGCTACCACAGCCCTGACTGCGACAGTGATTACTCTATGGTGGCCAGTAAGGTGGGTATTCAGCCCAAGCGTATCCATTGATCAAAGCAGAAAGGACCGCCCAAATCAACACAGACAAGTTATCAGTCCCTGAACTACACGAACGTTTTGAAGAGGCCCTTACAACTGTCCAACTAGCAGCGTGGAGGAGAAATAGGAACACATCCGCGACGCTACATACAAGTCTGCTATTGAGACCCTTGGAAAGAGAGAGCAAAAAACCAACTGGTTTGAAGCCGGAATCGAGGACCTTGAGCCAGCTATCTCATCCAAAAGAACTGCCTTACTCACTTACAAGCAATACCCCTGTGAAAGGACACTTGTTGCTCTTAGGAGGACCAGAAGCGATTCCCAACAGATTACTAGACAGTGCGCCAACAACTATTGGCAGAATCTATGTCAAAGCATCCAGCTATCTGCCAAGTGCGACAATATTCTAGCCATGTATGAGGGTATGAAAAGGTTCTTGGCCAATGTCCCATTAAGATCGCCGCGCTGAAGTCCGCCACTGGTGAAATCATCACTGACTGTGCAAATCAAATGGAGAGATAGTCTGATCACTAGCTCAAGGAAGACCGTCGTCACAGACACAGCGGTTGAAAATATGAGCCCTTTGGTAGTCATGCAAGAGCTCAACGATCCACCCACCACTGATGAGCTCAACGAGGCCATTGACTCTCTGGCCTTGGCAAAGGGAACGATGGCATCCACCTAAGGTCATCAGAGCAGGCAAACAGACCAGCCTCCTCGACCAAACTCCACGAACTCTTTCAGCAGTGCTTGGAGTAGGCGACTGTGCCTCAGGACATGCAAAAGGCCAACACCATCACGCTTTACAAAAACAAAGGCTATCGCAGTGATTGTAACAATTATCGTAGAATATCTCGCCTGAATACTGTAGGGAAACCTTCGCCCGTGCCACATTGAACAGATTACAGTCGCTCGCAGAGCGTACCTATCCAGAGGTACAGCGCGGGATTAGAGCCAAGAGTTCAACGATTGACCTGATATTCTCTCTGAGGCAGCTGCAGGAGAAGTGCGATGAGCAGAGAATCTCCTTTTTCATCCTCTTCATAGACCTGACTAAGGCTTCTTTACACTCCTGCAGAGAATCAGATGTCCACCCAAGCTCCTCAGGATGATCATTTCTTTTCACAAAGATGTGAAAGGCACCGTCCAGTATGACGGCTCCTCCTTCATCACTTCCCCATCAAGAGCGGATTCAAAGAAGGTTGTGTGCTCGCGCCGACCCTTGCGCCCTGCTGTTCTCCCTATTAATGCCCTACGCCTGCACTCAATCTCAAGAGAGCGTTAACCTCCCAGCTTCCATGCAAAGAAAGGGTGCAAAAAGTCCTAGGTGCGATACCACCCTGACAGCACAAACCGAGGCTGCCCTCCACGAGGTGATCAGAAAATGGGACTGCAAGAAGTTTGGCCTTGGATCAGCATCAAAAAGACCACTATTTTTGAGTCAAGATGTTAGCCCAGCCCCCCGCACTTCCATCAGTGACTGCACCCTCGACGTGGTGGAAGATTTCACATAACTTGGTTTAACCATCTCCATCAGTTTCAATCTGGATACAGAACTGAATTCAAACATTGACAAGGCAGCTGCAGCAATGGCCCGCCTGTCGAAGGCAGTGTCAGAAAACTCATCACTCACATCAAGATAAAGATACAAGTGTATCAAGCCTGCGTTATCAGTACACTGCGTTAAGAAAGTGAAAGCTGGACGCTGAACTCAAGTTTAACACCTTTCACCTATGCTGCCTCAGAAGGATTCTCAGCATTTCATGGCAGGATCAAGTGTCTAACAAGGAGGTTTCCGGCAGGGACAGGAACTCTCAGTATATCTGCCCTGCTCACCAAGCTACAATTGTCCTGATTGGCCAAGTTCTTCGAATGCAGGATGGCAGACTACCCAACGACAAACAAGCTTTGAAGCGGTGGCTGCAGACCGCAGCAGCTGGCAACTTCACACCAAGTTAGCTATCTAGACAACAGCAGAGGAGAGAGGAGATGTGGGAAGAAATATGAGCGCGCTGATGACAGAGAGCGGAGTCAGTGCCCTCGAACGTCACCGTCTTTACATGCAGCAACTGTATCCGGACCTGCCGTTCGAGGATTAGGCTGTACAGTCACAGCTGGTCCTGCCGTTCTATTACAGACTGACTCCCATGGTGCAATCTCCATTGTCTTCTGAGACAGAACGATAACAATAATACTCATTGGACTACAAGCCTCCGTACGCTGTTGTTTCTTGTTGCTCCTGCTTGTTGTTCCTGCTTGTTGCTCTCTTTGTTTAAAACCCAACTGACAGAAATGAGTATGGAAGAAAGTGGAATTAGAGTTTTGCCTTGTTTGTGTTACAAGCACAAACTTTCTACAAGAATTTGCGTGAAGGAAATTTGCGATACTGAATGAGCAGGCAGAGTCAGTTAGGTGAAGGTCTCAAGGTGGTACAGACGTTTCAACTACAGAAATCTTACCCATGACGATCAGCCACGTACCGGCCGACCACAAACCTGGTATCTGGGACAGATTCGGATTCTGGCTGATCGCTGGAAGAATATCGTGGAGAATGATGGACTCTAATTTAAAAAATAAATGTTAGTTGTGCTCCATAAAACTTTGTTGTTTTCTTTTCGCTTCCTAAGTGAGGTAGGACTTTATGGCCAACCTACTCGTTGTACATGCCATAGGGAGATGAAGATTGCTGTGAAGGAACTTGCTCGCGTTAAATGTCAGAGACAAAAGCTTCGTTTTATTAGAGAACACCAGTTTAGCTTACCAGATGAACCTAAGAAAAACAAAGAACTCAAGTAGGAGAAAAGGCAAGGTGAAAGAAGAAAAGTTGCTCAATATAAACAGATAATTAAAAAGGCTAATCTTTAAATCTATCACATGAAATAATTTTCTCTGCTGTTGAAAATGAAACACAAATAACTTGAAGGGAGGAAAATTATGACACTGCAACCACGTTTAAATCTATAATTCATTTACTACTCTCAATTGGAGAGCCTCTTACTTCACTTAGTGAAAATGTCGTAGAGTATCTCCCTAATGATCAATCATACGGTTATAGGATCACAGAGACCATAAGGAAAGGTAACCGTCCCGCAGATCTGACCCTATTTGATATTGGTCCTCTGAGCTATTTTCGGTGGTTGACCACAGCAAACGGGCTTTGTGGCATATTGATTTTATAAAATTTCCTTAAAGCAGAACACTCGAAAGGTTAAGACACATAGTGGAATACATTGTTGGAGTAGAGTACCTCTGTTTGATCATCATTAGATAAAAACATTCTTAGGTGGATTACCGACATCCTGTTTTTTCTGCTGCTCCTCAGGCACTCTTGTCCTCCAATGACTTTGAAGGGAGGAGAGCTGCTGTACGTCCCAAGATGACATCTTCCATCATTCCAGTGCTGTTTCCCTGTTAGGGCTCACAAACTGCTGTAATGGGTTATTCGAAACTCCTTTGACAAGTCAACTAACCACAACGGAAGTAAAGAAGTTCCTTGACAAGCTATTCAATTTTCACAGTAGCCCTGTCAAGTCGAGTAAATATAGGTGTGTGAAAGAAGGCATGGAGGCAGCAGGTAGGGTGTATACACACGAAAAACGTAAGGGCTATATTAAAAGCAAAGAAGCAGGTCGTCAGCTGATGTACAAGAACGAATCAAAGCAATAATTGATGAAACTAGTTTAATTATTTTTTTTACTGATATCATCACTTTCTAATGCTGTATGATTACAACGATATTTTTAATGATCACTATATATGTTTTGTGCAGAGAAGTTAAATGCGCAGAGCATTTTATGCCATTTTGGAAAGCGTACATCGATTTTCTAAGCTAAATTTTCAGAAATAACTTAATTGTGACTTTAATGCTCATGTGGTAGAAACACATGACTCTGGGGAGGAAACACTGGACACCCCGGCAGAGGTAGCTTGAATCCCAACGGCCTCAGACTGCTATCCCTGTGCTCTGAACATGAAATTTTCTTCAACAACACAAATTTTTAGCTCAGACACTAACACATGCTAGACTACGTAATAACAAGATAAGAGAACATCAACGGCGTAATTATCACCGCAGTAATGCATGGGGCTAGATGATGGACAGATCACCATCTAGTGAGATCACAGTTGAAATTCCAAGTTCCACCTCCAGTCCGGAAGCAAGTGGAACCTATAAAATTGAATTGCTCAGCATTAACAATGCCGGAAATTCGAGAACTCTTCCGAGCTCAGATTGGGAAGGCGTAATCCTCTATGAATAACACCGCAGAGGAGGAAGACATGGATTCTTCATGGGAGATGCTCCACAACAATCGGTTGTTGAGCGACAACCGGTTTCACAAACATGCCCATGTTGATTGTTTCGACAAAAATGCGGAGGCTATTAATCAGCTTTTGCAACAAAACGCAATGCTCATGATACATTCCTTGACAACCCTGATTCTCCCTACATAATCCTCAGCTTGAAACACCTAAGAGCGGAAGCACAAAGAAAGATTCGTGCCCAAGAAAATGACTGGTAGATCGACAAAGCCTACGAAACTTAAGGATTTGGTGACTCTAACAGCATGCAAGGATTCTACCTTTCTATCAAGACCATTTATGGCCATAAAAGAAATAGCAAATATCACATGTTGCCTCGAGTGATGCGTCTGTCATTTATAAAGCGCAAGAGGATATTGTAAACAGCTCTGGCGAATACTATCAAGCTTTGCTTAATCATCACAACATTACGGATGACACAGTTATTGATGATCTGCATCACCTTCTACCCCTCCAGGCTCTCGACAAGCATCCCAATGTCCATGAGGTAATCTTTGTCATAAAAAGGATGAAGAAAGCAAAACTTGTGGCCCAAACGGTATACCGGGGCAACTACTGAAACATGGTGGCTATCTACTAAAGAGGCAATTGCACAAAACCATCTGTGCTCTATGAAGTGGCAAACATCTGCCTTAATCATGGATAGATTCCATAATCATCCTAATATATATGAACAAGGGCGAAAGAAAGGACTGCGAGAACAGCCGCAGAATTTTTCTCTCTTTAAATTCTAGCCAGAATCATGTTGGCACGTTTAATAACAGACATCTTTGAACGTGTACAACCAGATTCCCAATGCAGGTTCAGAAAAGAGAGAGGGACGATGGACATGATTTTCACTCTTAGGCAGATAGATGTGAAATGTGTTGAACAAAACACCAACTTATTCATATATAGTGTTTATTGGCATAACCAAGGCTTTCGAAAATGTACCTCGGAAACTCATGTGTCGGGTCTTCTCAAAATATCGAAGTGCGCATCGGGGAATCAGAATCAACATCATTTCCGGTTAAGATGGGATTGAAGCAATGAGATATCCTAGCTCCAGTATTATTCTATCTTTTCATCTTTACAGTAATGTTTTTGATCCAGAAATCAATAAGAGCAGCGGATGGAATACAATTGGAATATCGCTTTGACGACAGCCTTTTTAACATCAGATGATCACAAGTACACGCTAAGGCAGATGCTGCTGCCATGATATCAAATGCACCAGAATCCATGCAATGTGTACTCAACACTATGTCCTCCTTATATGATTGTCACTTGGCCTAAAACTCAACACTAGAAAGACTGAATTCATAGTACAGCATGTCAACCACAACCTGCACCTTCCCACCTTTACAATCAACAACAAACAACTTCAAACAGTTCCACCTTTCAAATACCCTGTAGCATTGAAACCCCATCTACCAACATTGAAGAAGAGATACTGGACAGAATCAACAGGACTTCAAATTCATCCTGCAAACTGCGCTCAAATGTTTTCCAAAACAAACACTTCAGACTATCAACCAAAGTGCAGGCATACTCAGCTGTGTGCATATCGGCTCATCTTTATGGAGCTGAGATCTGGACCATATACAAAAGACACCTAAACCAATTTGAAATATTCTATATTAGCAGTCTCCATAAATCCTTGGTCTCACTTGGAAAGACCGTGTCCCTCGTGTAGGTACAAATCCTAGAGATAACTGGTTACGCAAGTATTGAAACCTCGGTCACCAAGCGTCAACTATGGTGGCTAAGGCATGTGATGCGTATGCCTGTCGACCGGCTTCCGAGGCAGGTTCTATACGGACAGATTCACAAAGTGCACCGAAGAACTTGTGCGCCTAAGAGACGATTTAAAGTTTAAACCAATACGTCTCTGAAGAAGAGCAATATCCATCCTGCAAACCTGGAAACTATAGCAATTGCCCATGCAACCCGAAGATCTAAAATCACCAAAGGAGTAGAAATCCTAAAGCACGAACGCAGAGCTCAAAGTGACACAAAACTGTAGTAGCGAAAATCTAGAAGAGAGACTCCAGCAGACTTCTTTCCTCCGCTGGCCTGCTCAACCTATGACAAACTCTGCACATCCAGAATAGGGCTTTTGAATCAAATATATTCTCACAGGCGGAGAAGATATCGGCTTACGATGGACTGCAGTAGGCAAGTTAGTATATGAACTCTTTGTATCCAAGCTCTACCATTGGAGCGCCCAGGGGAGGTACAACTTACAGAAGGGTTCCGAATTGGCCATGAAACCACTGAGCTACATTAAAATTGATGAATAACACATTTTAAACATACCTATATGAGCCAGGAACAAGTCCTTTGGCTCGTGGTCTTAGAGACGACCTGCAGCCTGAAACTGCCCGTCACATTGCTTTGCGCAAGCAGGCTGCGTCACTCCGACTCACCCTGTATGACCTTGGAGCTATTTACTTGAATAAACACATCAAACGAGAGATTTCTATAACCAAAGCAGGGGCAGTACTAGTACATCCGAGGTAGTCACACGAATGCCTTCACGAAAGTGTTACTAACCAACGCGCACCAACGAAAGGCACCCTGTCACGGTCAATCGTGACCGAGAGTGTATGGGTTGGTTTCATTGACCCTCTGTGTTAGCACATCACACGTAATATATATCACGTAAACAAAGTGACAGGGCTTTCCTAATTTGCACTCAGACAGGGAGGATGTCGGCTCCTCTGTGCTAAATTCAGGAAGCGACAAGTGATTATGCTTAGAATGGAGAAACTATATGCTTAATCACCTCGAAGACTTACCTGACATTGTACTTTTAAAAATTGAGATTTAAAATGTAGATATTAGAATCTCTAGAAACGTGCCCCTTACATAAGCATTTACTAACATTTTTTTTAATGAATATAGGGAACCAGACCTTCTAAAATAATTAAAGTACGTTGAATTCGCTTAGTCCTCTTCTAAAGCACAATTTCTAGTTTTATACCATCTAATTAGTATAAAGAAAATGGCCGCCAAACTGACAATTTTAGGCACTCTATTCGTCCAAGTGCTAGTAAACCATCTAAGCACATACACCTGGATGGATTACCCGGTATTTTCCTAACAAGTAAATATCTATAATTATGATTCCTTTTTGTTTGTAGGCTACAATGAACCACCGAATTAACTTAAAAAGACTTTCAGCTGTAAACTATATGTTGTCCATTTTCTGCTATACGCATACATCCACACTAAATATAAGTGATGGAACTCAACATGGACACACAACAAGCATGAAAGCAGACTGTATTAGAGAAGAACCTAGGAAGCTCCAAAAATATATACGTGTGATTGTCTTAATAAAGCATTAAATTTTGACACCACCTTATGTCTTGTGTTGCAAATAATGTGTTATGCCCCTTTCATGGACAAGATTAAAATAGAAAATTTTCAGCTGACTCATTTAGAGTATTCAAGTGAACAGTAGTTCAATTGTTCCAGGGCGTAACAGGCCCTTTGCCAACAAATGATAAACTAATTCATGCTTTGCATCTCAACTACAAAGTTAGAGTTCGACTGGCTCAAAGATCGACTTAATTGCAACTAAAAACAAATATATGCTCTCTCTTAGCACATTTAATAAAGTATCATAGGTCAGGTTAGATTTTCTGACTTCCGTCGCTTCATTTGACTTTAAACGTGGGTTGCACTAAATCGAGTAAGAATGACTATTTTTTCTTGGCCGAATCAAATCAACTAAATAGAGGGTTCTTGATATCAAAGTGGATGAAACAAAATATTCTTTACTACTGTACAAACAAAATTAAATATTGGTTACAACATAGAAATACAAAAAGAAGCAAATGGGCAGAAGATTTACACACGTCAGCTCCATGTGGGACCTGTGAGCACGTACACACAAATGTCCACAACCGACAAAAGGAAAACTACCAGAGTGGATCTACGGCCCGAGGATTTTTGTACCCGAGAGAAAGGCTTAGGGGGTAGGGGTATGAGCGTAGAGCTCGATTGCTTTGTAATGGCATGGTTGGGTTTGCACTTGGTCGATTAGTACTTAACCTGCTTAAAATTATGAAAGAGAATACTGCCACTGCTAGCCTCAAAAGGAGGGATTGAGGGAGTATTTTGCCAGGGAGAAACTGAGTCGAATACAGCAGTGGTGCGTCTCCTCGTTTCTAGTTCTTATTTCATCTTATGTAATTTTCTTGTCTTCGGGGTCTTGAGGTAAGGGAGGCCAAGAGAAAGAATTCTTCCGCGGCGCGTGCTCTTTGGCAAAATACTAGTCCTACCCAGGCCAACGCTTGTCTATTTATATATAGGCGCCAGGAGTGAATTAAGATCTTCACGCCATTTCGCGGAACTTCTTGTTGTTATAATTAGGCTCGCTCTAGGCATTTTATCAAACGGAAGTTACCCATCTCTCTCTCACTCTATCTCGATCTCCATTTCTCTCATCTTTGACATCTGCTTCCGGAAAGAAGTGATACCCAATAATAACAAAAAGGGAGTATACATCGTAATTTCGAACAAAACAGAAAAAAGCAGAATACATGGTACTAATTAAAAAAAAAAACTACCCAAAAATCCAAATGAAGGGACTGGGAAGTACATATGTATAGGGATTATATGTACACAAAAAATAATTGACAATATCCACAATTATCAACAAATACCTTTAAGAAGGAGGCTCACAGGCCTCGGGCCGAAAGCAATATAAAGTTAGCACAATCAGTCTACTATACAATAAAATAGATAAAAAAGGGCACATGTTACTTTAAATTGTATGGAAATATTGCCAGAGCATATGTAAAAAAGAAATCAATATTAAATTTAGAAAAATTTACTCTCGATCAAGATCAGTTCGAAGAGGAATTCAATGGATTCCTGCTCGAAGCTATCGTCCATACAGTTATCAGATGTCAAATTGAAATTCTCGTAAAGACAAACTCCAGCGCATTAGACGTCCATTATTTTTTTTACATTTATGGGTAAGACAAGCGCTTATGGTAAGTTTATATTACAAACTCTTTCTCTACGAAAGACATTTTAAACATATGAATTCCCCAAATTATCGCGAAGGTCTCTCGCTCAATGACAGCATAGTTCTTTCTGTGGGACGCAATTTAAGACTTGCATTGCGATCGGGAAGCTCTCATCATTTTTCCCGTATCCGATTTGAACACAGCCTATTCCCTGGTTGCTGGCATCTATTCGAATGCCAAACGGTTCATCGGGATTGGGCAAACGTAATATGAGCGTCTACGTGAGTTTTCCCTTAAGTTGATTAAAACTCTTAACATGGGTTCCATACGAGGCACTCTGGGCTTTATTTTAAAGTCCACGCAACGGAGCGTAGAGTGAGGTGAAATTATGAATAAAGCGTCTGTAAAAGGATGCGGAACCCACAAAGGATCTTAATATCTTCGTGATTTTGGGAAGAGGCATTTCAACAATAGGTCGAAGTTGTCCACCTGGGAAGCTAGCCGGTTATTTCAAATACAGAAGCCTTAATAGTCAATTTTACTGTAGTCGAAATGACCCTTAATGGGACCGATAGTTAGATTATGCTCCTGAGGTTTCAGTAAAAGTTCTTGAAAAGCAGTCAGGTGCTTATTCCATTCATTTGTAGCCACATAAATAGTATCAAAATATAATGATATATTTGGTAATCCATCTAATATCCTTCTCATCATCCGATTATAATTACTGCATGCAGTGACAAGACCAAACGGAGTCGTTGAAATTGCATCACCCCTTTTCAGTTGGGAGGGTCGTGTATTTATTGGCCTCTTCTCGTAACGGAATTTAATAATAAGCCTTGCATAAATCGAGCTCGGTTATGAATTTGGCTTTCTCAAACATACGAAGATTCTGGTCAATAATGGGGATCGGTTCTGTATAGAATACGATAACCGAATTTAATTTCCTAAAATCGATGCACATCCGGTATGATACATCTTGTTTCTTAACTATAACAACCGGAGAGCAATAATCTGATTTTGACGGTTCAATTATTTTAAAATTTAACAGCTCGTTTACCTCAGCATTAAATGCTTCTCTGAGATGTATGGGCAGTAGATATGGCTTAGACCGTACGGGTTCTTGGGTAATCATTTGGATGTTGTGTACAACTTAGGCTCCAAAACGTGTAGCAAGGCGCGTAGAGGCTATTCAGTATCTTGCGCGTAGAGGCTATTCGGTATCTTGCTCAATGCAGGCAACTTGTATTATACTTGATACGGGACCTTCCACTGACTCAGTAATTTGTTGTTTTCAGTTGGGAGCAACAACAGAACGTCCTCACCTGGTTTAAATTTTCTAGCTTAAGATTTGTAGTCGAAGTAAGTTTTATATTTATCCAGGTTAACAGCCGCATTTTGAATTGCTATTTTGGGACATTTTTTCAACCTCTGTCGTAATTCGATCAGATACGACTACGAAGATTGGATTTCTTGATCTAGTTTTTGATTTTTAAATAGCTCCGTCAAAATTCTCAAGGGCTCTCGTACATTCCTTCTGTATAGTAATTCAAACGGAGCAAAACCCAAAGTCCGTTGAGGAATTTCTCTCTACACAAAAAGAGCTACCGGAAAATAACTGTGCTATTCCCTTGGCTGCTCAGCACATAATTTCTTCAGAATGGTTTTGAGACTGCCACTTACACTTTCGCACATTCCATTACTGGCTGAGTGGAACTGATTTTTAAAAAGGGTTTTATCATGAGCAAACAGCCCACATATTCTAACACTTGTGACGTAAATTGGCCAGCATGATCTGACAACACGTGAGTAAATCGTGATGAGTCTTCGACACAAGAGATGCAGTTAATTTTCTTAAGTGGCACAGCTTCGGGTAATCTGATAGCAAAATTGACCAACTTCAAGTTAGGTGAATCGGCCCAATCAAGTCAATAGCCACTCGGGACTAGAGTTCGAAGATAATTGGGCCCTTCTGTAAGGATACAGGCTTGACCTGCCCTCTAATCGCAGTCTTCTGGCAGAAGTCACTGAACAACAAGAACGCATGATTTCGTCCGATGCACCTGGCCAATAGAAATATATAAAGACCAGTTGTGCCGTCTTAGAGTGGCTAAAATCACCCGAGAAGAGACTATCGTGGGCAAATCGAAGGATGAATTTGACATGGGAGCGCGGGACATATAATACTTTAGACTTTGTGATATTCTCCGCTGAGCACATGCTGTAAAGGAAGTCATCCTTAACAATGAAAGAAATTATATTATTGCCCCTAATTGACTCTTGTATCTTTTTTGTGCCTTTATCCATAGGTGGTAAAGAGATTCGCACTTTTTCTGGATTTTTCATAACAAGGACGCCCCACAGGCACCACTTAAAGATACTGTAAAACTTCTCTACAAAATATCTTCGTCTTATTCATGAAGTTATACTGGGACAGCTACACTGGCTTAAACACCATCAGGATGCCAGGCCATCGATATCTAAGATAAATCTTATATGGCATGCTACCACCAGGCAAACGCTCATTAGAAGGGCAGAATAAAAATAATATTACACTAAACACATACAAAAGGCATGCACCATTTAACCATAAACTCTATAACAACTTGCTGCCACTCGTAGTTCGTGGAGTTCATTGTGCCAGAGTGGACAGCATGGCAGATAAACATAAGGCATCGCTGAATGAAAGAAGAGCTGCAAAACAAGCCAGGCAATTCTTGTTGGCCGAGAAAATGATGACGTGTACAGAAAGAACTGTGACTCACCGACTGGAAATCTTTCTCATCTCACATAGAACAAAGTTATCATCAGCTTAGATGGATTGATTTAAGCAAGCAAGGAGGCAAGGAGGGGTGGGGGTTGATTTATTTTTCTCTTTTTTGGCCATGGCTGTGGTTGTGTTATTAACACGCTTGTATTCTTCCCACTTTTTCCCATATTTTCCCACCTAGAATATAGACCGCAATAGCAAAGTTTCTAAGGAGAGATCTGTAAAGAGGGTCGTGAAGATGGCAAAAATTAAAATGTGTGGAAGTTGTAGGTAATTACGCAGATTTTTAGTAGTCATCGGGGTGGAAGGGCACAAAAGCACTCAGATGTCACCTGACACCCCTTGTTTTCCTCTTCTAACTTTATTCTTTGTCAATGAACATTTGTAAGCTTGCGCATGTTGCCCTCCAAGCCACAATGCCTGCAAAGGAGTCTACGGTTTTATATCTTCTTCACTGCTTCAGTTCTTCCACCTTCACCATTTTGTTTCCAGATCTCCTCAGTCAAACTTTCTCCGGGAGAAGCCTATTTTTTATTGCGCTTTAAATTCAAGAATAAAAATAATGCCATTCAATTTGTAAGTCACCAGCTAAAGGTCCGCATACTCGTCTATTCTATTCTTTCAGTAACCATATTCTATTTTTGGGTCGAAATAGGAATGAATTTCCCTGGCGGATTAAATCACGTTATAAATTTCACATTTCGATACCCGGCGCCTCTTCTTACGATTCTTATCACCATTTTAGTCGCGTGCGACTCTATATCTCACTCTGTCAGTCGGTCCCCTTTTTGCTTTTTTTTTCTTTTTGTAGTGACATTGTAACTATTTGGCCGATTCTAACGAAATTTAAAACCTTTCTCTTATTTTATATTCTCCTTTGAATGATATTATTGGCAAAGTCCTCCCAAGATTAGTCAGAGAATTATTGAGAGTTTTGAAAGTTCTATGGTCATAAATCAGAATAATTTAGATCACGTGACTTTGGTTGGCAGATCTTGTTCTTATGAAGAGAGGTATGAGGGAGAACTTGTGTTTGTTTGTTTGTTTGTATTTTAAATTTTATTTTCGTAATATATATTTGTTTTGGCAACAACATAATATCCATTCGACCGATTTTAACGAAATCTCAAATCTTTATGCTATCTTACATTCTGTTTCAAATAATATAATTGCCAAAGTTCTCTCAAGGTTAGTTATGGAAATATTTGGCAACAACCTCATAATTATTCGGCCGTTCTAACTAAATTTGAAATCCTTATGTTGTTTTACATTCTCTTTCGAATGATATAATTGCCAAGGTTCTCCCATTGTTAGTCCAGGAATTGTTGAAAGTTTTGAAGGTCGTAAGATCATAAATCAGAATAAGTGAGAGCACGCGACTTTTGGTCAGCAGGCCTTGTTAAATATACGAGTGGAAATTTCGGACTATTTGAAATAAGGTAATTCTCGCCCTACTCATCAGGTACTGTTGTTATTTAATTATCTGAGCTGAGGCTAAACTAAACCTATTACCTTGGTTTAAGACCTCTTTTCTTTATGTTTTCTTCTGATTGAATTAACCAATTGAAGAATATCCTAATCCCTTAAATTTTGGTGGCATTATTTAATCACATTGTATGAGTGTAACCTTTGCTACTAACTTTGGTTAGGCTATTTCATTTTCGTAATCCCTACATTAATCACGTTGTTTTAGGCTGACATAAGCGTTCTAAGTAGGATAAGCCACTTTAATTTTTCATATCTTCTAATAGTTTTGGGCTCCAAGAAAACTTTTGGGCTCGCTACTAATGACATGATTGGATTACGTTTCCTATACACCAAAACACCATCAAAGATGGAGCCTAAGAAGTTAAGTTTGGGTGTTTGGCCTGGTTGATACTAGGTATTCACTATCATTCTATTATATGGAAGTAGTTGACACCTAAATCAAGAAACACTACTTATACATATAATCCAAAGAGTGTTGATAAATGGATCTGGTATCCATTGTGATGAAGAGGGAGTCGACAGAAATCTGCGCAATAATCAAAATTACCACCACAAGACCGTCAAACACTCTTCGTATTCCGTTAATTCAGAGACATGCGTTCATACACAACATACGGAATCATATTGAGGAATACATAAAGCAAAATTTAATATGCAACAACGTGAACTTTTGAAGAATAGCTGCCCCATTTGACTCTTTCAATCAATAAGAGTCATTTGACTCTTTCAATCAATAAGAGTCCAAGTTGGCATATTTGAAAAATAAGGTTCTCACTTTTGACTATTTGAAAAATAGTAAGTAATGAAAGTCACGGATATAAAATAAAAAAGGTAAGATAATAATTTAAATTTTAGTGACAAACATACTGCTCGGCAATTACATCACAAAAGGCCTGAAATATATTTTGATTGTGTCCTCCACAAAACATTATGTAATTCGTGTTAATAAAAGTAAATATTTTCTTCTGCATTTATTCATCTTTTTTATTTTAGCTTTGTCTTCATTCAATTAAGATTTCTTTGTCTACGAAATTTAGAGAATAATTCACAGATTTATGAACGTCTCCTATATGTCGGGATTTTAGTTCTCTTTCCATTCGTCGAGGTATTGATCTTTGCCTAATAACTCTTTCAGCTATTGTTGACATAGTTGCAGTATCTCGGCGCCATACAATTTTGACTTATTCCATGGCTGGTGTCGTGGATATATCCACAATTTCAAAGAAAAACTATGTACATGAAGGGAAAGATCTTCTTTCTTGATCTTTGGGTTTGTGTAAAAAGCACGATTCGTCCACTTGTAACCAACCTAGTTCAATTTGTTCTAACAAATAGAAAATTGCCTCACACCATTTTCGAACGCTCAATTTATAATTACAAAGGAAATATGTCTTTCCATTTGACACTCTATGTTTATACTAGTATTCAAACATTCATATTAGTAAGTTATTTCCTCGAGGAACATTTAATACCGCGCGTAATAAGTTCTTTCTCCATTTTCTAATCAATCACGAAGATAATCTTCAATAGGTAAAGCTTCATTTCATTTTAGATAACGAAACGATCCACGTTTTTTTAGGGTTTTTTCAACATTAAATAAATATAACGAAGTTTCAAGCGAAGTTCAATAAGCTAAACAAATGACTTCTTAGGAACTGTGTTGGATTCCAAATGGAACAACCATCTAAATCCTAAACAAGAAAAGTTACAATTAACTACGCTAAAAGTGAAATAACCTTATCTTTGGTTTTCAGGAAGGAAATCAGATTAGTTTAAAATTGACCTATTTGAAGAATAAGGGGTAGAGTTTTTCATATTTGAAGAATAGCGGTCTTTAGGTCAATTTGGACCACTTAAATTCTAAATCTTCTATTTCTGTAAAGCAATTGCCACTTAATTTCCTTTTTAATAAATTACTATATGTATTGTTCATTCTAGTATTATAAAGTTACTTTATTTATTCTCAGTTTGTTCATATTTCATAAAGTGCTGTACGTATTTTTTCGTAAAATTAAGATTACCTATACTTAATCTTTGCCTTTATATGATACTTAGAATGAGAGATGGTATTCGTGACATAGGAACTTTTGCGTTCACTATTCTTGACGTAAAATCAGCTGACCTATTGTTGACAGGATCCAAAATAGCTTCTCTTCTTCTCTACTAGAGAAGTTTAATCAAAGCACAAAGGTTTGTGCATTGAAGCAAGCAAACGGGTGAATGAACTCGAAACGTAGTTCGAGTCAAGCCCATGGCAAATAAAAATTAAAGACCTTGATAAGTTACTAGCAAAAACTTATAATTAGTATATCAAATTTATAGAATCTCAAATTCTAAAGAAGAATATCTTAATACCCTGGAAGAGTGCAATGACAGAAACTTTGCCATATAAGGAGCACGCTAGGTAGGTACAAATTTATCACGCATTGGGACTTTTTTCGACTTCCGTAACGGTCGAGAAGAAAAAGATGCAAGGAATGATTTTTCTGCCTGTCTCCGTGAAAGAGAATCCATTATTCTTCTATTAGCTGCTTTCAAGGATGCCATGATCGCTCATTTTGCTGCTTTGACAGAAATATTTGTTCTTATCGCTGTATTTTGGGGCTGAGGGAGATGGCTATAAGTATCGCCTGCGGGGCGGGAAGGGAAAGGAGCCCCCAGGCGACTTTTCTCGGCTCCCCAACGGCCTTTACACCCCACCTCCCACCGTGTTTGATGGAGCAGAGGGAGAAGGAATGGTGGACACCTTATTAGAGGGAGAGAGGAAAAAGAAAC
Organism: Ceratothoa steindachneri; assembly: GCA_963969495.1. Classification (NCBI taxonomy): domain Eukaryota; kingdom Metazoa; phylum Arthropoda; class Malacostraca; order Isopoda; family Cymothoidae; genus Ceratothoa; species Ceratothoa steindachneri. The sequence goes on along the minus strand of OZ018332.1, from coordinate 72,031,027 downwards.
ATGGTTGAAAAGCGAAATCAATAAGAGTGAAGTAGCTGATATAAATTGACCTTCTTCCTGCGCGAGTGAGTATAGAAGACAAAGAATGGAATATTTCATTATTTATCATCGAATTATTAACATGGAATCCAAACTACGGTTCTAATTCTTTCATGGTTCATTAATTTGCTTTCATCCATCCATTGGTTTAGTGGTTCTCCTGAAGTAGCGAGAGAACAGCCAATATCTGTCACTCTTTCTGTTATTCATTAATTTCTATAAAACCTGACGGGAGGTCAGTCTAATATTTGTTTTTGTTTTTTTATTTATTTTTCATTTATTCACTGTTGCATTCATATGTATTCTGTAGAAATCATGACCGTATTTTTTCCCTGGTTCGAGCTTTAGCCGGAATTATTTTTGTTTGTATTCGTGTTTATTTCTTTATAGTGTGTGTCTTTTTGTATCAGATAGTTGCTAAAGTTGTTTTCATTTCGGGGTTATTCTTAGTTTAATTCACTTTAGTGTGTAATTTTGTTTACTGTAGATTTCTTTGGTTTATAATCACTTTTTTAAGTCTTCATCAGTTGTTGATTTTCTTGTTCTAGTTCCCAAGTCTTGCCTGGTAAGATTGGCTTAATTGGGATAGTTTTAATAGCCGTGAGTTATTGTCGTGTTTGGGTTTCTTTCTTCCTTCTTCAGCTATTTTAGCTACATGAGAAATAGATCTTGTATTAGATGCTTTCACATTTCCTATAAATTAATGGCTCATCATTCTTCCTTTATTTGGTGATTTGGAGGGGAAATGGTGAGACATTGTCCATATGGATATTTTCAGTTGTCCTTCCTTGTTTTTCTGGGGAAACTTTTGATATGTTCGGCACCACTAGCTTTATACTTTCAATATACAAAATCTTTGAATGTGTTTCTGTGTAAGGTGATGCAGTCGCCAGGGATGATTCTCTGATTCTATCATTGAGAATCAATTTCCTAATAACCTCTTCTCTCGTCTTTCCCTTGAAGGCCTACTAGCATCTTCCTTCACGTAGGGCTTTGACTACGGCTTGTTGTCATTTCCCCATCGGTGGGAGTATTCTTCGCTGAGGTACATTTTGAGGTTAAGGTTTGTTGCATCAATCCTCGTGCTGTTACCTTCCAAAGCTATTTTCCTTCCTTCAGATTTTGTTGTCATGATTTCTTTTAAGGAGACTTTCTTTTTCCTATTATTCCTTTGCTAAACGAGAGCAATCCGCTATGGCATACTTTGTTTTTCATTTCTGTTTTTCTGCACACTAATTTGGGAACATGCGTGTTGTTTACAGATTTGATGACTTGGTGGATTTTAACTCTTGAATAATTCTCTTCGATTTCCCGTTTGATTTCATCTCTAGTGTGTAAAATTACCCACATATCTATAATCCGACATATGACGCTCCTATTGATCATAATTTGAGGAGAAAATCTAGATACAAGTCCGATTTTCTTCAGTGTCTCTATTCTGGTCGTTGAAATTAATCTCTCTACATCGCACTCTAAGTGGCAGATTACGATGAATCCAGTTTCGACGACCTTTTCTTTTTCTTGTTTGTTGCTGTTCTTGATGGTCTTTAAGTGTACTAGGGAGCATTCGAGCCTGGCCCCTTTCCCATTGGCGGGAGGCGTTCCCACCGTTTTCGTATTTTTACCGACCGCCTAAATGCTTATTTTTCATCTTTCCTTGAAATCCTTAACAAGAATGTGTCAGTAAAGTTGTTTTTTTTCCATCACCTATGGAACCCTTATTATCTTTTTACTATAACAGCACTCGTCGGCCAACCTACCTAAACAACCTACTCCTATTAGGGAGCTCCACTAAATTCTTCGCGCCCTCTAACGAGACTTCCTTCAGAGGTTCAGTAAGTCCGACTTAAAACTGGATCTGAGAAACATGGTGGTCGGGGTATGTTCCTTATAGGGATTGAATTATGTGTAAAATATAGGGAGAAAGTAGGCCAAAAAATGATAGATCCCTAATAATGGTCTCTACCACGTCCAATGTAAAAACGAGGGATCTCCAATTAGTCCATTAGGGGCAGATCGTTCTTCTTTCCTGTTTTTTTCTTTTGTTTCCGGAGAAAAATTCACTTTTTTAGTTCTTTTGTATTAGCTTTGCCTCCTTTACGAGCATCCGTTTTCCGGACAGAATGAGCACTAAGCAAACTGAGTCTTTTTTATCGTTGCAAGGTAAGGTAAAATACGTAAAGTGAGATTAGGTGAAGAGAGATAGGGGCAGAGAGTGTACGAATGGCAGCGTTATTAATTTTAACTTATATTTTCTAAATATTTCTTACAGTTTTTTTAACGGGGTCTTCGAGGCGAAAAAAAACATCCGCGAATGATTAGCCAATTTTGGGAATACTTATGTTTGCGTAGAAATACTATTTATAATGTAGAAATTTTTGAAGAATTATATTTCTGTTCATTCCCTGATGATGCCTTCACATGGTCGAAAGCGCCTAAGAATTAAGAATGTCACTTGCGGATGTCTTTTAAAATGAATAACGCTGCCACAGCTGTGGAGTTCAATAGAACTAGCATACAACATGGCTTTTTACCTAATTATAAATATATATATATATATATATATATATATATATATATATATATATATATATATATATTCTATGTGTCTGAAGATCAGAGTAATCTCTTGATTAAGGTTATTATTTGTCTGGGTGAATGATAGGTATCGATTGATGAGTATACTGCTTCTTTTTGTGCGCTTGGGGCGGAGAATTCTTGTTTTTCTTTCTTTTGAGTTCATAGTATGTAGTAATTATTCATTTATGAGGTCATAGTAGGTAGTATTAATACATATATAGGTTATTCGTTTTAATTTGTGGACTGTGATATTCGTAGTTGTCATGATCGGTAGTTAGCAGATCTTTGCTGTAATTGCTTTTCTATTTTGTGCGCGACTTTGATGCGAAAACTGCATCTTCAAAGTTCTTGGCATCTCGGACACGATCGAGGATACTAGAGAAAATTCTGTGGCGCGTTCATTGCGTTGTTTTTATGCTATCTTTTCTGCTCGTTTCCTTAGCGTTAATTTAAAGGTGCTGACTCAGCCTTGGCATAGGGTGCCAACCCTATGCACTCCTCCATTCTAATTTTTTTCTGGACTCGTACTTTGTCTATGTTACTTCTGGACAAAGTGAACAGAGTGGTAGCTGGCTATAAGGGAGTGGACTGAACAATTGTAAAAAATCTTTTTTATATTCATGCTCAGTCCCCTAAAATGCAAGAGGCACTGAGCGCACCTTTTTCTTTATCCACTCTATCTGCTTCCTGTTTCGAATAGCCAGTTTAAATAAGCTTAAGGCCAAGTATAATCTCCCTTCACTATTTTAGCAGCATCTCATCTCTTTCATCCTAATGACGTCAGTTTTTAGTTAAGGGCAATTAGTCGCATGCGACTCTATATCTTATTATGTTAGTCGGTCCGTCGGTCACCGTTTTGCTCTTTTTGGACTGGGCATCAACCAACAACATGCTCCTAAATGGAGAAAAATTTGAATTAGTAAGATATGGGAGAAACGACATACTCAAGAGCTCCACCAACTACAAATATGATGAACAGCAGATAGAAGATAAGGAGCATGTCAAGGATCTGGGAGTCCACATGAGCAGTGATGCTACTTTTACCCACCACATAAATACTGTAGCGGAAGCAGGAAAGAGCATGAGTGGTTGGGTGTTAAGGACTTTTGCTTCCAGAGAAGGGCAGTGCCTTAAAACACTCTGGAAGTCTCTAGTTCTCCCAAGGCTAGAGTACTGTTGCCAGCTTTGGTCCCCCCATAAAATACAAGAAATAACTACCCTTGAAGGCATCCAAAGATCATACACGGCACGAATCCAAGAGGTACAGCACTTAAACTATTGGGACAGACTCAGAGAACTGAAACTGTACTCATTACAAAGGAGACGGGATCGGTACACAATAATCTACATGTGGAAGATATTGGAAGGCAGAGTGCCAAATGTGGCCATAGTCACCAACCAACACCCAAGGAAAGGGAGACTCAGTTACTTCAAGGGAGTACAGGGCACCGTACAGCGAGTAAGAAACCTGGCCCACAACTCCTTCACGTACAATGGGCCCCGCTTATTCAACTGTCTCCCGCAAGAACTAAGAGACCTGAGTGGAATTAGCCCTGAAGCCTTCAAAAATAATCTGGATAAGTGGCTTCAAGGACTAGAAGACAATCCACCAACACCAGGATACCCCAGCCGTCACCACAACACCTTGCCAGAAGTAATTCAAACTCTGGAAAGGGAGGAGAATGTGGGATCAAGCGGGTTAGGCGGAAGTCGACTTCAGCCTTGCCATTAACAGGCAGAATTCACCGAAAGTATACCGAAAGTAAGTAATTGTAACTACTCGGCCGATTCTAACGAAGTTTAATACCCTTCTGTTGTTTTACATTCTCTTTCGAATGTTATTATTGCCAATGTCCTTCCAGGGTCGTTCAGGGAATTATTGAAAGTTTGGAAAGTTCTATGGTCATAAATCAGAATAATTTAGATCACGTGACTTTGGTGAGCAGATCTTGTTCTTATGAAGAGAGGTATGACAGTGAATATTTGTTTGTTTGTTTGTTTGTATTTTACATACTATTTTCTTAATCGTTGATGTTAAGGATTTCTTGAGCCTTCATTCTTGCATGAAAGGGGGAAGGAAGGCTCCTCCAAAGGTCCATTACTATTTGAGTCATATCTTCGGCGAATTAAAGATTGAGGGTGTATTCGTAGACGGGGAGCGGTATGTCTGTTGTTCAAATTGACTACAGCATGGTGGACAGGGAGCAAACATGCACCCAGTTGGAAGATCTATCATTTTTTCCCTCCGATCGAAATGAACGCAATGCACTAAAAGACTTAATCACAAAGGAACCTTTCAATGTTGTTGTTCAGCTCAGGTTGCATAATCTTGAATTGTAATTCGTGCTACCATAATTTGTCATATGTTTTGGAAACATCACTACCTTTGCATTTTGTTTTAGTAATCGCAATCACCACTTCGTTGTTTCTTTTGTTTTGAAATCGTATTGACTCTGATTCTGCAGCTTCGCTTCTTTTAGATGTCCGATAAGCCTCATGTTTAGTATTTGTTCGGAGGCTTACCAGGTTTAGGAATGGATCTCACTTCAGCTATTTTGAGGCGGTCAGGAAAGTAACCGGCATTTAGTCAAGCATCAAAGGACATTTATTAGCCCCCCTATGATGTTAGGATTGGGCTTTTGCATAGCTAAGTTTAGTGAGACCCTAGTAATCAGGTGTTCGCTGCTTAAACAGTAGAGTACGTCTTTGAGTTCGGTCTTTCTGGGTCCATCTGTTGATGAGGCAAGTTCTATGTATTTCTGCTTTTAATTCATTAATTAAAGTTTCTTCAAGTTCTAGGTCGAAGTTATCGTTTTCATCTGGGCTAATAATGAAAATATCCGCCAGGGCTGCCTGAATTTGTCTTGCGTTGAGATAACCTATTAGGATAACTGGATTTCTGTTGGTGAAGAGACTTTTAAAGTTTCGGAGGGATAATTGATTGAACCTGGGTGGCTGGTACCGTGTGGCTATAATAAAGTTGGTTACTTCCATTTAAACCTCGATTGCGAGGTAGGATTCTTTAAACGCTTGTATTAGTTTTTTGTAAGCTAAGCCTTGTTAAATGACGATTGCTACTCCGTCTGAGTATGCCTGAGAGTGGTTGCTGTTTATGACGTCATAGTTCTAGATCTTCATCTGCTAACTGTTCATAGTGACTCCCTGTTCTGCTATCAAAATGATATCAGCGTCCCTTTAAAGAAATATGTTTTTTTTGGTTGACTTTTCTGGTTCCATCCATCTCTGTTAATTTGGAGGATTTCGAGGCTGTAGGCTGAGAGTATTAACCCTTTCATGATGGGAGACAATAGTCTCCTTGCTTGTTATTTTTGCCCTATTTTTTTATCTTTTCTGTGATTTCCTAGGCGATGGTGAGTATCTTCCCTCTTTCTCTTCTATAAATCTCTGCTCCTCGTTGATTTTATTGATTTTTTTATTAAAATGGTGATTGCCCTTTTTGGTGAACGTGATGAATGACTCCTTGTTGGAGGCCGAGGCAGCATTGTCAGTGATTTCCTCGTTGTCGGTCGATGGATCAGAAGCCTCATTTCCTTCTTCAGAATCGCATTTATTCTTTGGTGTATTTTTGCTGTATTCGGCTTCGTCTGCCTCTGCGGTCTTGTCTTTGCTTATCACGGGCCTAACAGTTACCTGATCATTTGTGTTTTTTTCTTGTGAATTTCTGGATAGTTCTTTAAATGTAGCAGTGTTCATTTTCATATTAGACGCTTCCACAAGGAGAGTTTTTGGTAAAATTCATAGATTTAATTGAACCAATGATTTTTAGCATATCATCCCGAATTCGCCATGTTAACTAAGTAACTATGCAAGGTGCACGTCATGTTTTTAACATGAGAGGTAGCCAATAGGGCACGGCTATTTTCCGCAGTTTTTGCATTTCCCTGTGAGATTTATTGTTTTGTTTCCTGGGCGGAAGTGGTATTTTCCTTTAATCTTCCTGGGCTCTTTGCCTCGTTTCTGTATCTGCAGTGATTTTTTTTCCGTGTGGAACATACCAGTGTGAGGGTACGGTGGTTTCCCTTGTAGATTAAGCATTTTTTTTATCTCAAAGTGCAGGCTTTAGCACCTCTTTTTCCTTGGTCTATGGCTTGTTTCTCTGCAATTCGTCCTTAATTTCCCCCTAGGAGAGAGCATCTATCAAATATTTGATACTTCGACGGGGAATTGATTTGGTAGAGCTTATTTAGAGTGGGGTGGCGTTGCCTCTAAGTCAATCTTGGCGAGTGAATTTGGCGATGGGAGTTGTCCTGAGTGTAATCGTGGCTATGCCAGTGGAGTCTATCGTTAGCGAGCGGCTAATCCCATGTGCTATCAGTAATCTTATAAAGGACTCATTTAAGCGAAGCTTTTAAAACGCTCGCTTGCAAATCAGGCACGCTACATTGTTTTCCATTTTCTATCCGGAAAATTCCCCCAAACCTCTAATAAATATATATATATGTCTAAAAATTAATGAACTTATATAGTTTCAATAAAAACTTTACCTTCAGTAAATCTCTTCATTGATTTTTATATGTGAATTCGATATTCTCCACGACTTGATTGAATTGGTTATGGAATCGAATTTGATTTGAACCTTTGTCATCAAGCGCTTATCGCTTATATGACCATGACGCTCAAGTGACGAGCGTTTGATGAAAGAGGTTCAAATCCAACTTCTTTATTTATTTTCATATAACGGTTAAAATATTTGCCCTATCTTTCCGTCTCTACATCCCGTATTTTTCTTCTTAAGCTTTCATTGGTTCATGTAATATTCTCCTTTGCGTTTTTCCATGTTGTGCTACCAATTTCCATTTCCTTAGGCCTTTAAATAAATCTATATATCACGTCTCATATGATTTGCAATTATTACAAACAAAAAAGCCCGTGGCCCATTTTACTAGAAAAACACTTTTCTTGTCTCTCACTGGATAAAAAACCTACAGTTCGTTATTCAAAAGGTTTCTTGAATCAACCTTTGGGGTTGAAGATGGTAGCTCTGGCGATGGGCGTCGTGTTTATATAAGCGATTAGCGCTTGATGACACAGGTTCAAATACAACTTCTCTATTTATTTTCATATAACTGTTAAAATAGTTTGCCGTATCTTTCTGTTCTTTACATCTCCCATTTTTCTTCTTAAGCTTTTAGTGGTTCATGTAATATTCTCCTTAGCGTTTTTCCGGGTTGTGTTACCAATTTATATTTCCTCGGGCCTTTAAATACATCTATATATCACGTTTTATGTGATTTTAATTATATATATATATATATATATATATATATATATATATATATATATACATATACCAGGCAATGGGTTCGCCACTCCCCCCCTACGAGGGGAACTTGCGCTTCACTACTAAGATTAAAATTTAAAATATAAAAAAAACAGCCATGGTTAAAATTTTATAAATTTTCTGAATTTTGCCGATTATAATAATTTTAAAAAGGAACTCGAAACTAAATTTCCCCACTTTCAAAATTTTACGTTGATAAAATATAGTTATAGAAGAAAATATATAAAAATATATTTTCTGAACATCACCATTTCTAATTCTTTGGGTTTTAAAAAATTCACAAAATTTCGATAGTTATATTTATTTATTAACTTCACCATTTTGTTTTTGATATTATAAAAGAATTATTAGAAATAACTTTGATAAAATAAACATAAGTCCTAACCAAATTAAGATGAAATTTTTATTCGAATACTAAAAAAAAACCCCCTTCTTAAGTTATAGAGTTAGTGAAGTGATGATGATATATATATATATATATATATATATATATATATATATATATATATATATATATATATATATATATATATATATATATATAGAAGAAGGAGCAAATGCAAGTTCTGCGGGTGATAACAACCACCACAGGGCTTTCGCCATATTTATTTTCTGCCTTTCAAAACAATTTTGAAGACAGAAATAAAGGTGCAGAAACCTTGCATTGCAGACTATATTATAATATAGTACAAGAAATAGAAATTTTGACGCGAATGAGCAATGAGACAAGAAACAGGAGTTTTTTAGAGGTAAGATAAAGGGACATTAGAAGAAGACTAGAATCATAGAGAGCAGAGGGCGACACAATGAAGCAATCCTTTACCGAGAAGACAGAGATAACGCCAGGGGAAAAAGTTTGAAATTCCTGGCCGGGACTCGAACTCGGGTCTGCTGATTGCCGGTCAGATGCTCTACCGCTGAGCTACCAGGCACAATGACTCTACTTCGCCCAAAGCGTTACCCCATCTTACCCAGTATCTCCCTAAGCTAGGAACCTCCAAGGAATTTTTATACCACATCTTCTTACCCGCTCACAATTTAAAGGCTCATCCGCAAGTCCCATGGGCGAAGTAGAGTCACTGTGCCTGGTAGCTCAGCGGTAGAGCACTGACCGGCAATCAGCAGACCCAGGTTCGAGTCTCGGCCAGGAATTTCAAACTTTTTCCCCTGGCGTTATCTCTGTCTTCTCGGTAAAGGATTGCCTTCATTGTGCCGCCCTCTGCTCTCTTTGATTCTAGTCTTCTTCTAATGTCCCTTTCTCTTCCCTCTAAAAAAACTCATGTTTCTTGTCTCATTGCTCATTCGCGTCCAATTCCTCTTTCTTGTACTATATATATATATATATATATATATATATATATATATATATATATATATACTTGTAATTGATTTGTTCCTTGGGAATCTGATATGTAGCAGGAATATGAAGACCCACCAGGTGATTACACTAATCATTTATTGGCCGGACGTTTCGGACCTTCATTAGGACCATCTTTAGTGACTATGTCGACTAATGAGAAGGGAGAGGAACATTAATTGATAACAGTTATAAGAATGCATTAAATAATAGCTAAAAATACGGATGAAGGCAAGTTAAAATAATCAAATTAACAATTATTCTAATTAAAGTAAAAACATTAATAACAATATATAGAATTAAATAATACTACCCAGTGTGATTTAAAAAAATAAAAAGTGAAATTATAACATAAACTGACTTGAATATCACATATTAAAAGTTACTGTAGTAAAAAAAAAAAACCTATTATATAAAATTGTAAAAAACTACAAAAACCACGAAAATAAATCAGAATGAACAAAGTGACTGACCTTTATCGTGTGTGTTGAGAAATCAACTAACTAAAGATATAAAACTATTAACGAAATTTGTTCGGTTGGTTGGTTGGCTAGTTAATCTATTGAAGTGTTAGTTGGTTATATTGTTGATAGTTTATTCACAATGTAACCAATAAAATGGACGAATAATGCAACAAGGAAATGTAAACGGAACTATTCTTTTTAAATTTAAGAATTTTAGCAAATAAAAGTGATATTTACGATTAGGTCAGGAACTCAATGCTTAATGGATCAAAAAATAATATATTAATTCTGGGTGAGGGCGTCTAAATGCTAAATTATTTCAGGCAGTTCAAGGCTTGAAAGTTATCCGAACGAGTGTTGAATAGAAATTTCTTACTGAAAATGGACCAAATGTAATAAAGGGTAACCAATAAATGGAAACATTTTACCCAAAAGTATAACTTTAGGTTACCTTTGTGATTTCTTTAAAATGAAGGAGGGATGAGAGGACCAATTTTAAAATTAGGTTTTAGCAGAATTTTTCTCTGAATTTGAGGGTAATTAGTAGGGTAAAATGTCTTACATTTTCAGACCGTAAAAGAACCAGAAAGAAATATATATGAATACTATCCCCAAGCGCATTGTTTAAACACTAAAACACAAATCATTCTTTGAAAACCATACGTATACCAAAGGCCATTATTGCAATTGCTAAAAGAATAACGGAAAATTAATACCCCACTCAAATTTTGCCACACAGTTGTTAGGCCATACGCCCGTGTGCTACCTGGACTAAACTTGGCAAATGTTCGCGGCTAACAATCAAATAACTGGAACAATCGCAACAAAGGGTAGCAATCAAGTAACGACAAATGGCTCAAGAAAGATATCTTTAGATTCCCTTCTTGTTTTATAGGAAAGGAAAGTTGACCCACTCAATTTTTAAATTATCTTCTAGGGAAAATTTGTCCGATTTAGGCAGGTACATTTTTTAAAAAATGCGATCGCATGGAATATCATAAGGATATAGGAAGTAATTTGATTGTCTTTTAGAAGAAGAAAGAATACGTTTAGAGAAATCACTAAGCAAGTAAAAATCATTCATATTCTAATGGTATCAGTCGAGATATAATCATACGCACGTGTCGGAACACTGCAGCAAAGAAGACTGGGTTCCGATTAGGAAGGCGATCAAATTGATCATAATCGATATTCGTAATATTACAGAGGTGATTAAAAATGTCCATCAATCCCCCTCAAAACGATATCTGCTATGATAAAACGAAGCTTTGCAGAAGAGCAGGTTTTCAGTGGTAAAGCTATTTGGAGCAAACTATTATAAAGCAACGAAGCTAACATACATCTTTTTGACAAAATTGTAGTAGATAGGTTGTGGCGGAGGGCTGATTAAGCGATTTTCCAAAAATCATCATATCAACCATAAATCACAGTGGATTTATGGTTTTATAGTTGTTTTGTAGCTAAAGGTAGAGGAACACTTATTAAAATTGATGGAATAATAGGTAACAATATCATTTTGTTATTTTGAAAGTAAATCTTCTAATCCCAAGTAAATTTTAGAAAGCTAGGTAGTTTTACTAACAAAAGGCCACTGATCCAAAACATCTGGTTTATCTAGTAAAAAAATAGTTTGATGATTCCAAAACCAATTCCAAGATACTGTCAAAGTACAGACCTGAATCTCATACAGAATATGTGAAATGAATTAAAAAAGTACCTTCTTTAGAAAACCCCAACTATTAAGTAATAGTTGTGAATGTACTGTAATGAGTAATGGAGTAAAATTTCTAGTGAAGATAGATTTAAAGAAATATAGGAATCTTACAAAGATTTGATAGCTGTAATTACTAACAAAGCGCATTTTAAAAAAATTATATATTATTTATTATGTAAACTTTTATACTCTTTTTAATTTACTATTGTTGCTGAACATTAATTCGAATATTAGTAGAGTAATCAACCATAAAATCTAGAACACTGTCATTAGGCCTATTCAAAAACTAACATTTTCTTATTTTCATAGGTTTTTGTACATTTTCTCCTGGTCTTGACCAGAAAAAACAAGAATTTAAACTATTTTAAACTAGGATGTTGAGAACCATTTTTACGTAGAGCTTTAAATTTGATGCTTTGATTCGGGCAAAAGCACCAGTTCAGGGGTCATTTGTTTCATGTTTAACACTATGACCTTTGATCTAAACCAGATACAGCAAACATTTTGTTATCAAATGAAGGAGCATAAATTAATAAATCATAATAATAAATAAATAATGTTAATACTAATAATAATTATATATCATTTCATAGAAAATAAAAGAAATTCAATCAAATCTAAAAGACCATCTACAAGTTACAATCTCATAATGGCGTAGCTGGGTGCACAGTTAAATTCTTAGAAATTCTGTGTTCTGTCCTCGAACAGATGTCAATTAGGCCATCTACCAGATCTCTTACTTAAACTTTCCTGGATTGATACCATTTAACTTTTTTCAGTAATTCCCAATAACAGACAAGAGTTCCAGCATTTCCTTAACCTTCAGTATTTAATGTTAAATCCAGGGAGGACCAAAGTTCAAAACCTTGCATAAAATAAATTTGAATTCATCATCTTATTCTGGAAGATTGTCAGGATCAAGACACTGACCAAGTGCAACACAACAAAGGAAGTGCAAGTAAACTTGGAGAAAAAGACAAGCATTTGCACTTCAATTTGAGTGACTCTCATATAGGCGCTCCAGATGCAATCCCAGATATACCAAACAACACACTCTTGTTTAGAGAGAAGAAAGGCGAGGATATCAGGTTCAACAAAAACCAAATGACTGACAAGTATGGTCACATGTTTGATCATGACAAGCGATTTGAGACATGATCCCTGTATCAAGAAGAAAGGAATGAATGAACGCAGATTAAGGTAAAATTAATTCCTTTGGACCTCTCCCCAAATTTTAAGTTTTAATACATTGCGATATTTAACATGTACTTAACAATTACATTTTTAACATATGCGATTTTATAGCTGTAGCAGAGCAAGAGGCAGTTGTATATGTAGATGACATTACCTGGCGTGATTTAACTGACAAAGCCGATAACACAGAGGAGTAGTGTGACATTCGCGTTGATAAGTAAAGTATTGGAGTGTGATGTCATCTCTAATTTAACTGATCGTCTTGGTTGGTCAGAAAATCAATAAACTGATATATTTTCGGTTGTGGGATCTCCAAACTCTAATCACTATGGAATTTAGGAATATTGTACGTCAGGTAAGAGGGAAACCCAGAAAAAAAGCAAAGTCATTTTCACCACCGTTGATCATCCCCATGTACCGAAGACTAACAGGAACCGTATCCTAAGGACCATGGCTTCTATGCGAACCCCCTTGAAACTTCCTCCTTTAACGACCCGTCACAAGACTTTAAGGCTTCCATGGGCAAGGAAGTACATGATGTTGAACATGAGTTGCATTCTCTTCACTTAAACGACCATTGCGACCATTGACGGAAAATGGTTGGGTTTAAGGGGAGATGACAGTAATCAAATTTCCAAAGTCAACAACAGGAAAGAGGAGTCATGTTGTGGGCAGATATAATTGGACGCGCCTTATGGGGATAAAGTCGACGGCAGCCATCTACAAAAATCTATTTTAGACGCTCTTGGATCCCTGACTGGATGAAATACTGTTGCCACATCTAAGGACACTAGTTTTCATGAATGACCATGCACCATCACAGTCTGCCAGAGAGACTGAAAAGTTACTATTCTTTTACATCATACAAGGTCACAAGTTGGTGGCGTGGCAACCAGACTATATGGATCACAACCAAACTAAAATTTGTGGTCCATCATTAAACAAGATGTTTATGGGCGACCATCAAAGCTGCAAAAGAGGCAGTCAACGTACTACTATGAAGGAATTGAGAGTTTTCATGTATGATATGGTTTTTGAAGTCATCCGTCGTAATCGTGCTCAAGAGGCAAAATAATTCATTTTGTTCATCAATTTTCTATTAAAATTATGGCTTTCTGTAAAGAGATATAAGCAAGGTATGCATAATGTGTATAATTATTCTTCGTTTGCTCTCAACTATAGTTAGATTGGCTACTTTAATTAAAAAGCTATTAGTGTGGTTCTTTAAAAGAAGGTCTGATGACCGAAAGTCACGTACTCTTACTTATTCTGATTTAGGACTTTACGACTTTGAAAACCTTCAATAATTCCTGAACAACCTTGTGAGGACCTTGGCAATCATAGCATTTGAAAGAGAATGTAAAACAACATAAGGATTTCAAATTTGTTAGAATCCGCTGAATAGTTATGATATTATTGCAATCAATTCCCCGGCTAAACTTGGGAGGACTTTGGTAATTATATAATTTTAAAGAAAAGGTAGAAACTAAGGGTTTCAAATTTCGTTATAATCGGCCGAATAGTTATGAAGTTATTGCCAATCAATTCCCCGATTAACCTTGGTAAGACTTTAACTATTATTTGAAATGGAATGTAAATTAACATAAGGGTTTCAAATTTCGTTAGAATCGGCCCAATAGTTATGATGTTATTGCCAAAATAAAATAATTCTGGCCTAACCTTGGGTTTTAAATTTTTCTAGAATCCTCAAAATAGTTACAACGTTAGTACCAAAAAAATAAAAAAGCAAAAGGCGGACTGACCGACCTACATAGTGAGATGTATAGTGGCCGGGACTAAAAACAACGAATCTGAAATGAAAATTCAAGGACGTAACCGAAGAAGACTAACTTTCCCTACCAATCTATTAGCATGGTTCAGGGTTAAATTTAAGTATTTAGCCGCGAGTGACTTTACATCTCACTATGTCGGTTGGTTCCCTTTTTTCCTTTTTTTTTGTTTTGGTAATAAATAACATTGTAACTATTGGCCGATTCTAAAGAAATTTAAAACCCTTAGGTTGTTTTACATTTACTTTTGAATGAGATAATTGCCAAGGTCCTCCCAAGGTTAGCCGGAAATTATTTTGTTTTATAATATAATTTCCAAAGTCCTCCCGATTCCAACTAAATTTGAAACCCTTATGTTGTTTGGCATTCTATTTCGAATGAAATAATTGTCAAGGTCTTCCCGAGGTTATTCCGGGAATTACTCAAAGCTTTAAAGGTCGCATGGTCATAAATCAGAATAAGTGAGAGCACGCGAAATTTGGTCAGTAGACCATATTAATATAACTCTTTTATATGTTTTTCAGTAAAATAAAAAGATAAAATAGCCACATGGAGGAAAGAAGGTGTATTACGGTGCTTCCTTGATCATAGTAAATGTAGCACAATAATTAGGTTCTATTATTAGGAGAAAAAGATCCTTCATAATTTTAAAGCTTGAAATATGTTGAAAATGATTTCAAATTTGGACCTTATATTAGATAGTTTTTTTCTATCCCTCCTTCTTTTCTAACCTTTCTTCTTTTTGAAATGTCAGAAACTCTAAGATCAATTGTATTAGACATGAACGAAATACGAAGATTCCTATACAAAACAAAATGCCTAAGCACTTGATCAGCGCACCTTTATAGCTGTTGCTAGTAAGTGGTAAATAGGATTTAAAATCGAGTTAAATACTTTAATATGAAAAATTGTTGCAAAATACATATATAGTTGAAATATTTAAGGCTAAGAAGACACAAATATTCAAATATTTCTCTGCTTGGGTTACTTTTATTTTGGTTGTTACCAAACTGATCTTTTCTAAACGTGGCAGATATGGCATTCTTTTACATAATAAACAATAATTAGGGGGATAATTTGCCAAATATGAACATCTGAGCACCACATACTCATATAAAAGCTCCTTATCCTGACCGAGATAAGAATCACTCTCTGTCCACGCAGAAATACAATTCATTTCCTGATGATTCCTGGCAGTTGACATGCGCCAACACTAGGGAAGACACCAGCACGAAGCAAGGAAGCAGGAGTTTTCACTAAACTAGTAGATAAGGCGTTAGATTTTTGAGGTCGACTCAGTGGGTTCTTCGGGCTAAAAGTTTTAGCGTCGTCATGAGCTGGTCCTCCATAAGGTGGAATCGCTGATACTCAGCCCGCGAATATAAATACCTCCATACACATCATCCTGCCTATAGCTAATAACAACACCGCTATCATTTCCGTTCCAAAATTCAATGCCTAACATACCCCAACTATCTCATCTCTTCCGGAACCACGCCGATGGAGCAATAGAAAGCTTCATTGGCGAACTGATATCAACATACCCTTGAAGCGGCACGGTGGCCCTCTTGGGGTTACGTATAACTTCGTTCATTGTCAATGTAATATATTATTATTTGTTGAGAGATGGAGTGTTTAGGCATATTTAGTTATAAATAAACAAGAAAGATTATTAACTAATAAAATAAAATAAATGTATGGAATATTTCACGTTATTACGGTATTTCTAGGAGCAACATTTTAGGTCGAAACATTTTGAAACGGTTTTGTTTCAAAATATGGTGGCCAATTTCCGTCAATGTTTTCCTTTCTCTATTAAATAACTTAATATATTTATTTAATGTTCAATCATTGATATCGCAAAAATACTCGCATTAAAATTTGGCTATTATTTAATTCTATCCTTCTAATTAATTTTCCATACTAAAGTGTTATTGAGAGATATTATGACTCGGCAACACTGCATAACAAAGCATAGCGGTAGTAATCCCAAGACTATTTGTTGATTTATAAACCAAATAATTATATCATAGTTAATTAATCTTTGTCTGATATATTTAGAATAATGAGATATGACTTATTGTGGGTACTGTCCTTAGTTACCTACGTCTCGTGAAGGAAGCAAACACTGAATATTTTAAAAAGAGTAGCTATTTACATTATGACTTGAAACTGTATCTTTTTTCTGATGGCCATTCGAGGTAAAATTTTGACTTAGTAATCTTTAGATTCTTTCGTTTTCGCTCACAATTTCCGTTCCCATCCAACTATGTTATGAATGATGGCGTCGTCCACCTCTTGGATCGAGTGGTAATTAATCCTATAAATTTGATTCTTCTCACGGGGAGATAGTACAAAATTGAAGTTTTGTAATCCCTCCTTTACCTTTCTCTCTCTCTCTTTCTCTTTTCCTCTCTCTAAATGGTTCATGCAGTATTCTATCCCGGTAATCTTCTGATTTCCGTCGTTTACCTTAGGGATTTGTTGCAATGTTTCTGCCTCAGGTGTCTATCATATCAAAAGGAGGCAACGACGCCATCAAAGCTACCGTATCACTGACTCAATAACATCACATAGACATTAAGGTCTATTGGTCAATTCATTCTTTTATCTTTCCGGTGGTCAATATATAATTATATTTATAGATAGATACTCAGCCCAATTCACTATCTGTTCAATTTCTTGTTTTTATATTGCCCGGTAATCCATTAATCTAGTCCATTGCTGTCTCGAAACTATTAAGTGTAATTTGATATGCTTACAAATGTATTATATTTCATATGAATTTGCTGAATTCTTTTATTTTATATTTGTATTGAGTTTAGTATATCAGCTTATTTTTCTAATTGTTTCGTTTCTTTTCATTTCCTCTTGATCGAATATTAGATTCAACAACAAGCTTTTGAGAAGGAGGGGACTGTGAGTCATCTTAAGTTCTTAATTGAAAAAGATTTATATATATGGATGTTGAAATGTGAAACATATCATAACTTGGATTGGATCATTGCAGTTTTTGAAGTTGAGTGTTAAGTAATTTCGCAAATTATGAGGAATTGATAATATATGAAGTAGAGTTTGCATTGAGAGATTGGTTCTTGTTTTCTTTTTAATTAAGTTTATATAAAAAAAATATGTTTCCTCTAAAGTTTATATTATTTACTGAGACATTTAATAGACTCCTTTTAAACAAATTATAAGTGAAAAGAGGATTTCTAAAGTTGTTTGTTTTGCTCGTATTTTTATTAAACATACCGCATGGCGTTCAAACTGCCACACCTGACTTAAATGAACATATCTAAGTTCATATTCCGTCTTAAGACTCTAACCGTGTCAATTATACAACCTACCACGAGGGTTCATAGGTATGTTAATGCTTATTATTTGCAACAAAAATTTTGCCAAGGTATAAAAGTTTCAAACAAAAACAGTTTCTGCAATAACCTTGTCAAGAAAATTGCGTATTGGTGTTTCTTTTAATCAATTGATCCATTTTGTCAAGTGAATAGAGGCTCATGTAATCTGACTTCGTCTGTAAATTATTTGTTTTGAGTTCATGAATAAATGATTATTATCAGCCAAATATTTTCATAATCGTGGTGATTTATATTTTTGGGGGAATTCAGTGGATGTAAAGAAATGTTTTCAGTTATTCAAGCGTAGAAAACCAATATAATTTGCAATAATTTCCTTAGTAATCAACATGCGAGAGTAGTCTTCGTTGAACAAAGAAAAAGGACTTTAAGTGAATTTAGGATATTTGCGATTTACATTACGAAAAGGCATATGAGTCTATAATGTAGCCAGATTAGATTCTTCACAATTTTTGCTCAGCTTTACCTAAAAATATAGAAGAATACATTTAGCTTTGCCAGACATTGTCAAGGGATTTGGAACCATCCTTGCCGACTTCTGTATATCAAGTCTCACATTTTTACTAAGGGCTATTACCTAAAATAGTGACCAAGGCTTGATAAATGTTTTCTCTTCCGAAAACCAAATCTTTATTCCTTTCTTTAAAATTAATAACTTAATAAATATGGAATAGAGTCACCAAGTTAAAGGAAATTTAATAAGTTAATTTCTAGCCCCTCCGCGAAGGGGCGGAGCACTGCATAAAACAATGAGCATTGAAGTTTCTACCAACGTTTGGCAACCGTATTTCTATTCAAATCCTATAGTGATTATTTCAAAATAGGCTGTTCGCCCCGTACCCCTCTTTAATGCTGGGTGTTCAATTCGAAAGTCAAGCAATAGGTCCTAAATTTAAAGGTGATTACTAGACGTTGTCAGGCGCTCTATTCTTCTTTTTTTTAAACTATTTTAATTCAGAAAATAATCCCTTCAAAATTATATATAATACAATATTATGCGTTTGCAATTCACAAATAGAGTGAATATTGCATAATTAGCAAGGCTTGTCCCAAGGCTCTGAACTCTAAAGGAACTCACTAAATTATTATAAAAACATTGGGATCAAATCCATTTGTCTTCTTTCCGTTCACTTATCGGCGTGGTTATATTTAGATGGTGCCTTCTAGGACGGGAAGCTGGAGGCCGGATTATGGATTTTCTAGTTACAGATAATATATATTGTGGCGGAATAAATATCACGAGGACAAACAGATGCTAGTTTGTTTGGAGAGCGTCAACTATTACGCTCCACATGGGTCAAGACTTTACCCCCCTTCCCTTTTTTCCCGCTTGCCCAAAGCCACTTCGAGCGTCGCTCGCAAAGAAGGATTTAAGTCAGCAGACTTTGTAGTCCGTATAATATAAACATTAGAGGGTGTGATAGCCTTTAGAATAAAAATCTATGAACAGGCTCACTGATCCTCACTTTCTCCGTGCGTAAACCAGACGGGGCGAAGTGTTACAACGTTGAAAATTTATGCCTTAGCAGAGAGGCTTAACTGTGAGCTAGTGCGGGTTCGCTCCTCCTAAACTCCCGCGTCTCCCCTCGTCCCAGGGCATAATCAACGTATATATAGTTCGATCTTTAGAAATGAAAAGGAAAATCCGAGTAGCAATCGAGAGAATAAGACGAGTCCCTGAGTCAAAACAAGGAATCAAGAAGATAAGTGGAACCGAGCGGGATTTCTCCTCTAGAGGCCGTTCCTTTGGTCATTAAAAGAGCAGACCAGTGGTATCGAGACCAACTCTCCTACCATTCTCGTCCAGAGAAAATCCTTTATCTTAGTTTTCTGAGAAAAACAGAGATACCCCTCACCATTGAGGAATAACAATGTGAATTCCCATTCGAAAAAAGATTCACCTCTTGCCTAAGTCTCATCATCGGGAAGCCCGAATTTGTAACAGAGGGATCGGAATAGCTTCTGTTCATCCAAGATCCCTCACTTACATCTTCAAGTCAAGAAGTCTCGTCTCACGTCTCCACCTCCTCGGGATAAGCATCAGCTATTTTTCCCGAATAGACTCACCACGCGTCTCTTTCACCCAGTGCAAAGCATTAGATATTTTCTCAAGCATTCTCACGTCATCGAGGAAGGCTCCAGTCCATCTCGCCTCTAATCAACTCATCAAGGAGGTTTTCGTTCAGGGCCACCCATCTGCCGACTACCTCTTAGTTAAAGGTAAAAGGAATCCAAAACTTATTCATGTTTGTTAGTTACCATTCCGTGTGAAAGTGATCTTTGCGTCAACCAGCGCGTATTACTCAGGGGTAGCATTAATTTTTTTACAGATTTAATATTTACTTTTTTTATGTAATTAAAAGTATATTTTGTCGGATTTGTTTAATAAGATCATCGAACGCTGCAAATGGAAATAGATATATGATAATAGAATCCTCCCTGGTTAAAGAATTAAGTTAGAGCACTCTTAGAGAAAAGTGGAACGGGATTAATGATGTACGAATCAGACTTACATACGTACTCGGCCGTAAAGCACGACATATATATTTTTTAGTTCTTATTCTATCTTCCACTAATTCACACACAGGTTGCCAACCATTGGTCATATTTCTAAGCTTTTAAAATGGATTTTTATCCTCGTTTATTCATGTCTATCAGATTCGAATAAAAATCTGTTAGTGAAATAATATAACATTTTATTCACTCCTGTACTCTACTTACCGATCCACTCCTCCCGTTTTACTTCACCATTATTTAATATCGAATTATTTTCCATAATTGCTGTTAATTAATTAGCTCATAATGTTTAATTGACTGTTTTTTTATATAAGTAAAATAGCAATTTGGAGTTTAATTTGCAAAATTTACACTCGAATAAATTAGAATTTATCGTTTACTCAAATGGAAAAACACCCGGGTCCGTTTCTCGACTTCGTCAAACTCTCTTTGCTATTTCCTCTTCAATTTTGATCACGTTTACCAAACAGTGAGTTGACTAGAAATGAAATGAGAGATAACTGATATGTGGAATGTGAGAGTGGGATTTCGAGCATCATAATAATTCACTACTTTCTTAGAAAGATGTGTCGCTGCTTAACAACGCCAATAAAAGTAGCCTCACTCCCAACTCAATTTATCACTAATTATTCACAAACCCACTAAGAAATTGTTCACTCCGAGGGCCCATCATATCATATATACTTAAAAGATCCCAATTCTTCAATGATAATTCCGTATTGTATAATCCACTGAATTATAAATTCTCTGAGCTGAGGTTAAGAGAATTTATAATGCTGCTAAAACTACATATAATTCTCATTTACAGGATATTCTTGTTGGAACTACTTAGCCACAGAAATGGTGGGACTCCCTTAAGTCTTCATTGTTTGGTGTGGACTCAAGTATGCCTCCACTACGTGAACATGATGGTGCTAACTTGCTCTCTAGCATGTTTATAAACAAACAGAGAGATTATGAGTTTTCGCTTCCCTTGACCTGTTAACCTTTTTCTAAGTTAAAATCAGTTGCCTTTAAATCAACTGAGCTTAAAAAGTATCTTCTTGATCTAGATACTTATGGTTGTTGGACCTGGATGGCTTTTCCGCCTTCTCCTTAGAAAAGATCGCCCCATTTTGACACCTAAATTGGCTGTTGTTTTTAGGTTGCTTCTGAATACCAGTTCTTTTCCTTTTTGTTGGCGTAAAGCCAACATTACTTCCATTCCAAAGAAAACATCGTCTCAAGATTATCATCTGAATACCGTCCCATTTCAATCACACCTATATTATCTAAGATCTTTGAGGGGCTCCTTTCTAAATGATCCACCCTGTATTGTGACAAAATCGGTCTTATACCTGATTCACAATTTGAGTTCCGCAAGAATTTGGGAACTAGCGATGCACTCCTAACATTGACCCATGACCTTCAGTCCTCTTTGGACCGTGGTCATGAGTCGCATGTTGTAGCACTTGATTTTAGCTCAGCCTTTGACATTGTTAATCATAAGGCACTAATTTATAAACTGCAACTTTGTGGTATTAGTGAAAGCCTTCTTAATATTTTTAAGAGTTTTTTGACAAATAGATCTCAGCGTGTTTCTGTTGATGGTTCCTATTCTGCTTCTGTGCTTGTGGTCTCAGTCGTTCCACAAGGGAGCGTTCTTGGTCCCTTATTTTTTCTAATTTTTTCCCTTTGACTTGGGCATCAACCTTAAAAATAAACTGATATCGTATGCTGATGACACATCTTTGTACTTCTTAATTCGGACTCCATGTAACAAAGGAGAAGTTGCAGCATCTCTAAATAGATATTTATCCAAGATTACCTCTTGATGTCAACTTTGGGGCGAAAAGCTTAATGCTAATAAGATGCATTCCATTACCATTAGTAGATCCCGTATACTGGATCCAGCTCAACACAGTTTGTACATATCAGGTGTACTAATTATGTCAGTAGATGATTTACGTCTTCTTGGAGTAATTCTTGACTCGAAGCTAACTTTGGAAAAACACATTCCTTTCACAAAAGACTGGATTACTTCGTAAGTGTTACAGAACTTTTGCTTGTGTCTCTACAGTTATTAAGCTTTTTTATGCCTTCATTCTTCCTCATTTTGAGTATTGTGCTCCTGTTTGGATGTCTGCTGCTAATGGCCATCTCAAGTTGTTGGACAGAGAGTTGAATTCACTTAAGTTTATATCACCAGATTTTTTAATACTATTCAGCATCTCTTGCACGCAGCTCTGCTTGATTCTTTGAATCCAATTCACGTGACAAGGTTTTATGCCATCTTTAATTAAAACGTGGAAGGCTATACCCAGCGAGATTGTACACCCAAGGAATATTTCTTCATTTAAGTCCCAAGTGAATGCATTCTTGAAACAGTAGCTTTTTCTCATCTCCTAATATTTCTTATTCATCTGGGTTTACTATTAGCCCTTCATTTTCATCATGGCTGAGTTTGCTTCTTTTCAGTAGCATTTTGGTATTTTGTGTGGAATCAATTTAGCAGTTGTTTTCGCACCACGGAGGGAGGCTTTGGTAGCTCTCAAAATAATAATAATAATAATTTTCATCCCCAAATACAATTACCTTACTTTGTCCTATGTTTTCAAACACCATGCATAAAATAAAGCTTTGATTTTCATCTCCTTGTATACATTGCAATCATCTGCCTGGTATTTGCATCTGCACGTTTAAGCTTTATGTAAGTATGCCTCCTTTTCACTTGTCACAACATGTTTTAAAAGTAATTCAACCTTCAATGAATTTCCTTCAGTTTACATCCACTTGCTACTCTCTCATATGTTAGAAATCTTATACATTTCTATTATATTTAATTATAAAAAATACTATTAATAAAATTTTCGTGCAGATTACTCTTCCCAGTATTAGCTGAGTATACTATGTAAAATGTGTAGATTGTGCTAAATAATAAATTGCTTAATCAGATAAATGTTTGCAAAAAATAAATATCAAAATAAATAAATATTTTTATGAATATTTCTTATCATAACTATAAAGTCTTCTTTTATTACCAAATTCTCCAATATTAATGAGACTTGGAATGAATGAACTCGATGATTATATGTATTTTAAATGCATTCAAACAACAATGACCAAAGATGCACGTGTAATTGTAATTATATAATTCAATTACATTATCTTCTTATGTTCTGTTTCTATTCATTCGTGGTTCTCTTTATCGGAATCTTTCTCTATCCCTCTTTCATTCTCACCTTCAATCTAAGACTTTCACTTTCTCTCTTTCTCAGAAGGTCGATATTTGACCTTTGCCCTACTTGCAAGGACCAAGAGATAACAGAATATCTGGAAAGCTATATTAGAATATATTAACTACATAGCCTAAGTACGTAGAGAAGATAATGTAATTTTTTACTGCCTATCTAGGAATGTCAACTCAATCTAAATAGACTTGTTTGAATTTTTTCTTGTAACAGCACAAGAACAAGCTGAACGACTGAAATCTTTTTTAGACGAATTAAAATCACTTCCCTTTTCAGGGATTACTAAACTACGTTGATAAGTATCATCTAAATTTTTAGGACACTTTGTTCATATAGCCTGCAGGGTGTTAATTTTCAAACAACTACATATCTATCTCATTCTAAAATTAACCCTTTACTGACCACTACCTGAATGAGCTGTCGAATTTCGGTGAAATTTAAGACTACATTTCTTCTGGGCGTAATTAGAATAACTTTATGTGTGTTTCATTCTATATGCACAATTTGATATTTTTTTTATGCTCCCAGAATGGGAACATTCCCTTATTTGGATCACAAATAATACACGATTATTGAACAATTCTAATTACAGCTAACAAAACGTGTTTACTTGGTACAATAATTGAAATAAGTTGTTGCAAAATTAAATTGAGCATTTTGAAAACTCATTCCTATTAGAACAATGATAATAGTTAAAAAAACAATCAAACAGTGAAATAGTGGCGAAAATACTATGAGTGACACTTGATTACTTAGTGTGGAAAGCTTCGTTACAATGTTTGTGCAGCCGTTTGTCATCCTTTTTGCACTTCCCTAGTGTGTTTTTCCAGCGCACAGCACATCGACCTTGTGCACATGACAGCAGGTAATGGTTTATGACGTGATATCTTGAAGCCTTTGGTGCAGGCGCTGTTTGTCTTGCTCGAGAAACCTTTCGTTTTGCGATTTCACAAATGACTCGGCAACAGTTCTTCTAAACTCAAAATGGGACTGTCATAGTATCCGTGAGTGGATACCTTCTCTGCAGAGAATATAGCCTACTTACGTTGCAGGCGGCTAGATAAGAGGTGAGTGCATGAGGAGATTAAAGATTAATAGTTGGCCAAAGGGAAGATTTAAATACCCGGTTTCATTCAAGGTTATTGAAAGATTAAAAAGAAAAATAAACTTTAATTACACTAATAATGCTAATTATGGAAATATCTACAAAGGCAAAGGAATGGGAGAATAATGTCGCTTCCAATAAAATAATAAATCAAGCACTAATCAGTTTAACTGGGATCAAAATATGGTCAGACATGAAAAATGCTCGTTAACACTGGGGAGTCCAATTACATGTTTGGGAGCAGTATATCAGGGGACGAAGACAAAAGGGGAGATTGTCCTCGAAAAGGGGTAGAAGGGATTTACCCTGACGGCTTTACTCTTGGTAAAAGGAGCGATTCTTACGAGGCGAGCTAGTCTTGTGGCTCGAGGAGCGTTGTACTTTTGACGAAGGAGTCAGAATTACCTAGGGCATGAGGAAGGTAATTTCTAGCCTGGGTGAGACACTCTCGAATTTAGATGAGTAATCTCAGATGAGGGCGAGGTTTCCTTTACGGGATGAGAAGAGTCGTTCGCGCAATTCTCCAAAGAAAAAGTTGTTTTACGAATTTGCTGATTGACTGTGGCAAAACTCACGACAATCTGTCGCCCCGACGAGACCTAACTCCGAGGTTCAACTCAAGACGAAGCGCGGTATCTTTGCGAAAGGGCGGGTGGTACTCTGTGACGAGTAATGGTTGACCATAGGTTAAATACCCTGCTCGCTTCCTCGTTAGAAATCCTCCAGTCATTGCAGTCTCTTGGGAGTAACCATTGGCGCCAGTCTTTTTAGGCCCAGACGAGATAAGACGACGGAGTAAGCTTTTTCTAGGATCCACCCTGGCCTCAAGGGTTCTCAGCTTGAAAGGGGGGGGGCTCAAGTTGGACCTTAGGGTTCTTTCCTTTACAGGCACAATGTATTTAATGATTGACGTAATCATGAAATTTATAAGCTGCAACAACTGCTAAGTTTAGAACATGAGAAAAGAGGTTTCACCACCATTTATTTGATCGGAGTCTAGGCCTCTAGGATGACAGCATGCACTACATACTTCTACACCACCCATGCCTGCCTAGGTTATACATTTTTATGGCGTAAGACTAAGTCACTAACTTTTTCTTTCCATATTTAACTCTTCTTTAAATTTTTTGTACATGAGAAACTCCGTAATAGTTACTAACCACCGTTACTGTACACTTATCGTGCCATTTGACACAGAGAATGGTTCCGTCTGACCTGTGGACGTAGGTCCACAGGTCCAGTACGATTCACTTCGACTGTTCCACAAGCACAGACGTTTTTCTTAGCTAACTCTGTCAAAAGCTGGTGACTGGTGAAGAAGTTGTCGAAGAACACTACGTGAGATGCATGCTTTTTTTAAATGCTGAAGCATCGTATTCACTACATGATATCCCAAAAGACCTGCTTTGTGCTATCCTTGCCACAGTAAACTTCAAAATAATAAAGAAAGCCGTTCGAGCGGCACAAAATCTACACTTTGTAGCTGAATCTCAATGGTTTGTTCTTTGGAGAACTCTGTAATGAACCATCGATTCATCGATGCTTAAGAATTCGTGATATATTCAAAACTGTCGGCAGTCTGTTTTCAGCATCTCAAACAAGGGAAGAACTTTCGCTACTTTATACTGCAATAAATTTTGATTATAATCAGCAATATGGAGAAATTGATTGATCAGTTTGACCCTGACTCTGCTCATTGTCTTGTGGAAGATAGGTGCTTCTAAAGAGCAGTTCGTCAACCAGTAGGCACTTATCAAGAGTAGTCCTATGAAACGGGACATTTCTTCTGTGTCAACTCTGAATGTCTGATTGTTTTTATGTCTCTTAGCTTACAAATTCATTTGCTCTGTAATATGACTTATCATATCGAGAGTAAAGAACATCATGGAAATATCAAAACCATCCTTACCACTCTGCTGGAAGAGATCATCTTGTGATTGCAGTGGTGTATTCGGTCCGAGAAAAACATTTTCCTTTTACGCCATCTTTTGCTCGCACCAAGATTGACATCTTCGCTGTCAGACGCTATTTTCGTAGACCTCAATATTGCCAGCAATCCTGTTCCAGATTACCATCATCGCTTTCTTCGTCGCTGACAGTATTGTTTGCAAAATTGTCACGTTGTTCGATATTATCTCTTGCGTTTTCAAGGAAGCGAGACGGAGATATGCCTCTGTTAGGCCTGGGTCTGGAACAAAAATATAAGGTTATAATAAAGAGGCAACCATTTTCTAAACCAATCTGCTCACTTAGCACTTTGACTTTATGAGCTTTTTGGACACTAAAAGTCATTTTTAATCATACAGATTAAGAAATTTGAAAATTTGCATGACACATTTGTCTGTAAAATGATCTGCGCTACTAAGTAGTAGTAATTACAGACGATTTCTAAAGATAAATGAAACGTGTCTATGAAGAGATAAAAATTTGAGCAGAATTTGAGTTAGAAATACCGACTCGCTGTATATTTTAACTGAGAAAAACCAAAAAGGTATAACTTTCAATTTTTTCATTCATAATTATACTTTCCCTTAGAAAGATGTGGTTTCCATTTCTGCACATGAACGTGTGCTCTTCGCAGCGTTTAAACTTAAATTGACTGATACCAAGATGCCTAAGCTCATAACCCGCAAGTCAAACAAATTTCAACAAGTATAAGTTGGATATGTGTGGAATGACAAATAGATGTTGAGGTATGAGAAGTTGTGAATGTTCCCATTTTGGGAACATCAAATTCTAAGGTCAATTTCATTGGCTTCCATTTACTTTTTTTCTTGCTTCTTTAAAGGACGTTTGTCCAACTACTGAAGAATATTTTATGCATTCAACTTCTTCTAAATGCAAATATTAAGAAATGTACAGAGATTCTTGTAAGTATTTTTAAAAAGTCAATTTTTCGTAAAGTTCAAACGCGCTGAAAATCACTGAGATGATGTAACTCCCCCCCCCCTCCCCATGCCAGAAATATGTACATTCTACTTTCTTCTGATAAATTATTGGAGAAAATAAAGTATTTTATTATAGTTTTTGTTTGATGAACTATGGAAAATAGGTTCCCAAAATGGGAACACTCGGGGGTAAAGGGTTAAAGCACCATTTGGGTTGGTCAAAAAGAGGTATTTATGGTCTATATGAATAGATACATACGTTCTTAGACCCCTAAATGCATCTAGTTTCAACCAAATTAGATCAATTGGTACACCACGTCACCAATCTTGAACATTAGTACTCACACTCAAACAATACACATTGACATTGTTGGTCCGCTACCGCCGTTTACATACACTACCTGGATAATCATACCCATTATATAATCATTACTTCCAAACATTAGTGCTGTAACGGTTGCTTTAGCCTTCTTGGACAGTTGGATCTTCAGAATTGGTTTTCTACTGTATGTGATTACGGATAGCGGACCCCACTTTGAATCTGAAAATTTTAAGGAGATTGTTCTTCTCTAAATCCAATCTCTCTCTAGTGATTCTGGTTTCTCGCCGTTTACTGCTGTCAATGGGACAAGCCTTCTTTGTCCGAAATCCCTAGTTGCATCCTCACTATCGAAAGCTGATTTCAAATTCTTCAATGAACTAGCTAAATCTATGTCACAAATTAATTCGAAATACAACTCTAGAGGACTTCTACACTCAGGATCAAATTATTAACTGTAAGATTCTATATTAATAAAAGATATTGTAAAATAGATTAATTTGAGTAGAATATACAAAATAAATGTTATTTGAAAACTCCTATCATATATAAAAAAATAATTCTATATGTATCTGTTGTATGTAGCGGGTTGTACGGCCCATTAATATAAAAAGAAATTGAAAAGTACCTCAGGATATGGAGAAAAACATGTGATACGTGCTGGAAAACGTAAGGCCTCACTTCAATGAAAACGTCTGAATTGACCTTGAGGCTCTGGAGAGTGACGTGAGAAGACAAAACCTTTTGTGTCAGTTCGTCTAGGAGTTGCACCGAGACCCCTGAAACAGAGGCTACCGACAATGATGGCAAATAGATTTTCTGTTTTAGACGACACACATGATCAGTAAATTGAGATTCGCCTGGTGAGAGACTGCATCATCAGCCTTCGACTGGAAGAATTTTGTGAAAGGCAACCTGCGAAGAGGAAGAGATACTGCTAACCAGGGGGAAAAGTCAAAAACCTAATAGATTCACTCGATGATTCCACAAGTGGATCTATGAAGTAAACAGCTTCTACAATCCACGTCGGGAATACCAATATTTTTTTCTACCAGATCTGAAGACCTTCTGGCGAAGTACCAGTAGCTGATGCCTAACCTAAAAGAAAAAGTAGAAATCTTTCTTTTTTCAGGCATTGCTCTCAGAATAAGGGCGCAAAACGCTTTCTATGGAAAGGCATCTTACATCAATAACTGTGTAAAAGGTCTTTGCCAGGAGGAAGGAGCGCACTCTATCAAAATCTAGAACGACTTCTACGAGCGTGAAGACTTGTTCCAGCAAGACGAACTCCATCTAAATCAGGTTGGAGCTGCAAGAATTAGAAGTCTTAAATAATAGTGTACAGGTTTTTTGTGCAGGTCAGTCATTGGACGCAGAACCAGTGTAGCTGAATGCAGCATTCGACGCCCAAATAAAACGTCATCCTCTTTAAAACATTATTTTGCTAACGTACGTAGTATTAGAAATCAAATCGAGGAATTTAAGCTTCTTGTAAAAAATGAAAAGTTCGATATAATGGCGATTTCCGAGAGTTGGACGGATACAATATCTTTTTTAGGGAGAGGGTTGATAGAAGAGGCGGTGGCATGATGTTGTACTGTAAAGAAAATTTAAATCCCATTTAGGTGGCCGTGAAAGAATCATAGCGATGCGGATATTGTATGCGCGAAATTATTAGCTGGAAAACAGAGTATTCAACACTGCCGTTGTCTATACAGCTACGTCCTCGACGATAATGGCAGATCAGCTTATGTTCCACTCGCTCTATGAACTTATTGGATCCACAGCTACAATTTTAATCGCTGACCTTAACTTTCCAAATGTAAACTTTTCGGATGCTACTGCAGACAGAGTTGGATCACAACTACTTCACTTACGTGAGGAAACAATATCCTGGACATTATTTTAACGACAAACGAAAACAGTTCTCTAAGATATAAATTGCTACAGTTTCAAACACAGACTTAAATCTTATGCTGGTACCTAACTTTAACTAAGAAAATTTTAAATACTTTGAGCGTGTGTTAAAGAACGCCATTAGTTCTAGGACTAATAATAATAATAACACCATCACTAGAATGTGGAATGATTTCATAAAAATTTTCATAAAAGCTGACCTTAATATATGTCGTGGCATGACATTACATTATATCAATAACATATTATATCTATGAAGGAGGGACGAATAACTTAAAGGCGAAAAGACAAGGGACGGAACACCACGAGTTTCGACGCGCGGAACAGCGAGAAAAGAGTGCAACGAGGTCGAGGAAAATTTGGGCAATTTTACTTACATAAAATAAGAGAATTAATGCGCAAAATTACATCGGTAGACGTGGGGGGAATTGCAGAGTTATGCATCAGACTCTGAAGTTAGAAATTAATGCGTTACAGAATGAGATTATTCAAATGGGGAGCAATAACTCAAATGGGTTGCTGAAGGGGAAGAGGGGTTGGCTCTACAGAGGATTCCAGGTGAGACGTCAGGGTAAGACTTCACGGATGTCTTCTGCAGGCAATAAACGTGATGGAGAGGGCGCTCGGAGCTTCTGAACAGGAAGTTGACGTGATGACGGTTTTCCAAAAGGGTGAGGGCGGTAACGTCCGGTCCAGGGGAGAGTATTTCGGCCACCCGAAAACGAGTAGGCGACGCGGAGAGCTCAGACAGGAGTTGATGAGTCGAGTCGGAAAAATCGCTCGGTGGTGATCGTCAAATGGAATTACCTCACTGGCTGGGGCTAATTCCAACACACAAAAAGTTCAGCCGTCACTTTGCTTTGTTGTTAGCACCTGACTTAGAACTAGGTGAATCTTCTTGGGTCTGGACGAGACTCCTCAACTCTGTGTCTCCCACCTGGAAGACAAGCCCTCTATATCCGAGGCTCCCTCCGCGGGGTCGGGAGAAACAGCGCTACTCTCGAATGTCCTCTAATCTTCACGCCGAGGTGATTCTAACCCGTGCAACCGAGGTGGATGCGGTTTGAGGCTACCGCTTGTGGAGGGAGGGGAGGGGCTTACCAATTTAAGCCTAACCAAATTCTAGAACCTTCTTCAGCGCATGCACGTCACTTCCATTCTGGAAAAGAAATTCCACGTGGAATTCCCCTACAATATACTTCCCAAGACATCATAGGCAAAAATCTACGGTAAAACCAAAGTGGTGGAACAACGAGATCAAAGATCTAATCAAAGGGAGAAATCAGGCATATAAACGTTGTAGAGATACTCGCGGAGCATGTCTAGATGAATAAATACATAGAACTAAGACGCGGTGTCAAAAAGCTAATTCGAAAATTAAATAATAATTACGAAATCAAGCTAGCTAGAATTGGAAAAGAAAATCCAAAGATGTTCTACCAGTATGAAAAGAACAAAAACACGGCAAAGGACCCAAATGCCCACTTAAAAAACAAAATAGAGACTTAATATATGACCCAGGTTCCATTGCCGAGATTTTAAACGATTTTTATACGTCAGTTTTTACAACGGAAAACATTAACACCATTTCAGACATTGATGTTCCAATAGTTATCGAAAGAATCATTTATGACTACTATTAAATTAACAGAAGAAGACGTAATCAAACATATCGAAAATTTAAAGCTAAGCAAATTGCCAGGTCCCGATTTGACCCATCCTCGCCACCTGAAAGAGTTGAAAGAAACGATAACCAAGCCAGTCACCACAATATTCAACAACTCACTCGAAGAAGGTGTCGTTCCAGAAGACATTAAAAGTTCAAACATTACTCCGATCTTTAAAAGGGGTGACCGACAAAGCTCAAGCAAATACAGGTCAATAAGCCTGACATTTCTAATCGGAAAATTGCTCGAATCTATTATAAAAGATAAAATTGTCGAACATTTAGAAAAATTGGTATCATCCGCGAATCACAGCACGTTTTTACGAAAAACAAATTATGTTTAACAAATCTGCTAGAATTTTTTTATCCATCATCGAAGAGTTTGACACAAATAGAGCAGCAGATGTAATCTACCTAGATTTTCAAAAAGTTTTCGATACGGTCCCCCACAAGCGTCTTCTTAAGAAGATTGCCGCTCATGGAATCGGTGGAAACGTATTGGAGTGGATCTAAGACTGGCTCAACCGAAGGAAACAATGTACAACAGTCATAAATGGTTATTAATCAAGATGGCGAGACGTAACAAGCGGAGTGCCCTAAGGGTCTGTTCTGGGTCCATGCTTTTTCAAATATATGTAAACTACTTAAATCAATGCATAGCGAGCCTATTCTCAAAATTTGCTGACGAGACAAAGCTGGGTGGTAAATCAATAACACTTGCTGATCAACATAAAATCCAGAGAGACTTAAATAGCATCGTGGAATGGTCATAAAATTGGCAGATGAAACTCAACATTGATAAATGCAAGGTATTACACAGTGGAGCAAGAAACGAAGAATTTAAGTCTATGATAAAAGGCATGCCAATGAAAAAGGTATCGGAAGAAAAAGATCTTGGTGTTATAGTCAGCAACGATTTGAAAGTTAGAAGACAGTGCGCGGAGATATGCAAGAAAGCAAACAGAGTGCTAGGTTTCATATATATAAATTTTGCTTACAAATCGGAAAATATAGTAATTCCCCTATACAAATCTTGGCTTCGACCTCATTTGTAGTACGTAGTTAAGTTTTGGAATCCATACTTGCGGAAAGATATAGAAATGTTGGAGAGAGTGCAACATCGTGCTACGAGTACAAAAATGATACCTAGACTACGTCAAAAGTCCGACGAAGACAGACTTAAAGTACTCAACCTGCAATCACTTTGTAGCAGCAACATCTCCAGACCGACTCTCTCGGTCTTTTCGACTCATTTTCCTCTCTTTTACCTCCCAGCAGCCTTGCGGCTTACCGAAAATGAGCCAGCTGACACGAAGCAGGTTTGTTTCCCCCTACTCATCAAGAAGAATCTGGTTCATCGGAACCCTCTCAGACAGAATCAACAAGTGATACGCGGTACATGGCTGTGAATCCTACTGAGGCCCAAGCGCAACGGAGGCTCTCGGCCGGCAGGATTCCGGTGGATTCAGAGCGTGTCTTCTCAGACATTAGCGACCCTGTACAGCTGAACTCAACGCCACCCGCGTATCCCAGCGCCCTTCAAGTAGACCCGAAATCGGCTACTCAAGAAGGACCTTACCAGGAAACTACAAGGGACCTTGGGGGTCCCCCCGCAGCAGGATCTCATCCAGCGCTCCTGCCATCGGACCATGAGATGATAGACTCGATACAGTGGACTGTGGTGGTTAAAAATCTTCGAGAAAGATTACATAGTGATATTTTCAAAGTGCGTGATAGGGAGAAGCTGAAGTCTCTCCTGGTGCTATTTAGGTTCCGTAATAACCTGTCGAGAAGTGAATTTCTCCACTTGCATACTAGGCTGCGCCTATTTCATTGTGTGGCCCAATACGGTTGGCAACCGGCGTTACGCGACGCACGTGAACAAGAATCCCTAGTGACTGGGATAGTGTTAAGCGAGTCCGCCTTAAGTGGACCTAGGATACAGACCATAAGGGGCGACGGTAACGCAGCTCCCCCTCGTTATGGCAGCTGGTTCAACTCCGGAGTGGCTCCGCGCGGCCAGGTTTCTAGATGACGTCGTCGGTAATCTGGACGTCACTTGGCGCAAGAGGGTGTCTCAGATGGCGCACCGTATGTTCCAAGAGGTG